>JAVTVY010003074.1:0-32279 GCA_036873755.1 Hanleya hanleyi | reverse complement strand
ATTAGCACCAGCATCAAGGAGAGCCTGTGCGACACGTTTCTGTCCCTGTATAGCAGCTATATGGAGAGGGGAGGGTATTAGAATGTCTATACCTACATTCCAGTGTAACCACCAATATTACCCATCCTCAACATTAGCACCAGCATCAAGGAGAGCTTGTGCGACACGTTTCTGTCCCTGTATAGCAGCTATATGGAGAGGGGAGGGTATTAGAATGTCTATACCTACATTCCAGTGTAACCACCAATATTACCCATCCTCAACATTAGCACCAGCATCAAGGAGAGCCTGTGCGACACGTTTTTGTCCCTGTATAGCAGCTATATGGAGAGGGGAGGGTATTAGAATGTCTATACCTACATTCCAGTGTAACCACCAATATTACCCATCCTCAACATTAGCACCAGCAACAAGGAGAGCTTGTGTGACACGTTTCTGTCCCTGTATAGCAGCTATATGGAGAGGGGAGGGTATTAGAATGTCTATACCTACATTCTGGTGTAACCACCAATATTACCTAGCCTCAACATTAGCACCAGCAACAAGGAGAGCTTGTGTGACACGTTTCTGTCCCTGTATAGCAGCTATATGGAGAGGGGAGGGTATTAGAATGTCTATACCTACATTCCAGTGTAACCACCAATATTACCTAGCCTCAACATTAGCACCAGCATCAAGGAGAGCTTGTGTGACACGTTTCTGTCCCTGTATAGCAGCTATATGGAGAGGGGAGGGTATTAGAATGTCTATACCTACATTCCAGTGTAACCACCAATATTACCCATCCTCAACATTAGCACCAGCATCAAGGAGAGCTTGTGCGACACGTTTCTGTCCCTGTATAGCAGCTATATGGAGAGGGGAGGGTATTAGAATGTCTATACCTACATTCTGGTGTAACCACCAATATTACCCATCCTCAACATTAGCACCAGCATCAAGGAGAGCTTGTGTGACACGTTTCTGTCCCTGTATAGCAGCTATATGGAGAGGGGAGGGTATTAGAATGTCTATACCTACATTCTGGTGTAACCACCAATATTACCTAGCCTCAACATTAGCACCAGCATCAAGGAGAGCTTGTGTGACACGTTTCTGTCCCTGTATAGCAGCTATATGGAGAGGGGAGGGTATTAGAATGTCTATACCTACATTCCAGTGTAACCACCAATATTACCTAGCCTCAACATTAGCACCAGCATCAAGGAGAGCTTGTGTGACACGTTTCTGTCCCTGTATAGCAGCTATATGGAGAGGGGAGGGTATTAGAATGTCTATACCTACATTCTGGTGTAACCACCAATATTACCTAGCCTCAACATTAGCACCAGCATCAAGGAGAGCTTGTGCGACACGTTTCTGTCCATGGATAGCAGCTATATGGAGGGGGGAGGGGGGGTATTAGAATGTCTATACCTACATTCTGGTGTAACCACCAATATTACCTAGCCTCAACATTAGCACCAGCATCAAGGAGAGCTTGTGTGACACGTTTCTGTCCATGGATAGCAGCTATAGTGAGGGGGGGGGGGGGGAGTATTAGAATGTCTATACCTATACATTCCAGTGTAACCACCAATATTACCCATCCTCAACATTAGCACCAGCATCGAGGAGAGCTTGTGCGACACGTTTCTGTCCATGTATAGCAGCTATATGAAGGGGGGAGGGTATTAGAATGTCTATACCTACATTCCAGTGTAACCATGCACCAATATTAACCATCCTCAACATTAGCACCAGCATCAAGGAGAGCTTGTGCGACACTTTTCTGTCCCTGTATAGCAGCTATATGGAGGGGGGGTATTAGAATGTCTATACCTACATTCTGGTGTAACCACCAATATTACCTAGCCTCAACATTAGCACCAGCATCAAGGAGAGCTTGTGCGACACGTTTCTGTCCATGTATAGCAGCTATATGAAGGGGGGAAGGTATTAGAATGTCTATACCTACATTCTGGTGTAACCACCAATATTACCTATAGCCTCAACATTAGCACCAGCATCAAGGAGAGTTTGTGTGACACGTTTCTGTCCCTGTATAGCAGCTATATGGAGAGGGGAGGGTATTAGAATGTCTATACCTACATTCTGGTGTAACCACCAATATTACCTAGCCTCAACATTAGCACCAGCATCGAGGAGAGCTTGTGCGACACGTTTCTGTCCCTGTATAGCAGCTATATGAAGGGGGAGGGTATTAGAATATCGATACCTACATTCTGGTGTAACCATTACCTAGCCTCAACATTAGCACCAGCATCGAGGAGAGCTTGTGCGACACGTTTCTGTCCATGGATAGCAGCTATATGGAGGGGGGTGTTAGAATCCTCATCTTCATCCATACATACCAATTTGTTCCTCTTCACAAGTTCATTAACAATGCTAAAACAAACAACAGAAATGTGTCATCAATCGGGATGCTCTGAGGATCACATGTCTAGTTTATCAATCCTTATACCACCAATCATCAAAGCTGCATGATGGGATATCACAATTACCAGAAAACATTAAAGATGTAATCAGCCTCAAAATGGATGGATTTTGTAAACTCTCCCCTGTGCATTTTTTCAGCAGGGAAGATTACCAAAGCATCATATGTATTATATTTGATGACAGTGGGATCGTCATATACAACGAATGCAAGAATATCTTGTCAGAGAAATTTGTAACTCTGCCCGCCGACGGCTTTTCTGTCTCGCCATTGAGTGTGTGTTGTACGCGGAGAGGAAAATGACGTCACTGCGTGACGTTTGAGTGCCGTTGCGACGCTCACGAATTTGAATGCTGCACAGCTGCAGCCATGGGATAGCATCATGGCTCGTGCCTACGGTTCGGTGATGTCGCATAGCATATGTTGGTAGAATGCACCATACGTGTATACGCTTGTTGACACGGCCGTGGAAAAATAAACGGCATGCCATGCTGTTTATTTTTAAAGATCAACTCCTTCTATTTTCTCGTGAATGGTAGAAACAAGTTTAGTTTTTTGTGGTCAGATGTGTTTCATTTTGTACCTGTTGTAACATATGTCACTTTCGTTGAGTTTGAGAAACATCGATTTCAGCCCAGATTTGAGGCTGATTACATCTTTAAGGTTACTGAGCCCTCCTGCACACAATTCCACACACCCTCTAGAATTTGTCTTTATACAGCTAAAAGTATGCATTGTAACTGTGGTAATGAATATATTTGTTGAAAGCGCATTTCTTAAGAATTCCATATATATAATTGTGTTCACTGTAAATCTGTAGGTTGTGAATATATTCAAATTTATAAAAAAAATTAGCCTTCTTTTTTAAATGGCTATTTTCAAAAAAGTATTCACCTTATCATAACTTACATCATCATTTCCAGCAGAAGACAACTCCAACAGGAATTTCGTGTCTCATTTTTCTCAATTCTGGTCCAGTTCTTATTCGAAATCGTAAACCTGCAACTAAGGTGGCTTTGTTTGTCGACGATTCTAATTGTATTAGGGAAATTAAGAATATCAATGACTGTAGAATTACAGCACGATCTGGATAATCTTGTTCAGTGGAGCCTGAAATGGGACGTGTAATTCAAAGCTCTGAAATGCAAGCTACTTTCAGTTACATGGAAACGTAATCCAGTTGTGTACAGGTACATGATGAATGGTGCAACACTTGAGAAGGTCGATAGCATGCGTGACCTGGACATTGAAATGACGTCTAACTTATCGTTGAATGCGCAAGCAAAGCAAATCGCATGCTCGGAACTTGTGGTCAATCATGCCCTGTACAGACGAAACATAAGCTATATTTATCCCTTGTATGAACGCTATTAGAATATTCACCACAGTCATGGGCTGTTACAACAAAAAAGTCTCTCCTTCATGTAGCAGGGATACAAAGGAGAGCCACGAAATATATACCAGGTTACAGGGAATGCCAGGTCGATGATTATAAATCCCGATTAATTAAACTCAATTTACTGTCATTAAGGTAAAAAAAAAGAGATAATGAACTGTGTATATTTATCGAAATTTTACATCTTTTGCGCAATATTTCTAATGCATTTATAATTTTAGAGCATATTTCTAATATGCTTGTACAGTTTTAGACTAATATTTCTTATGTATGGTAAAGAGTTTTAAAAACAAAGTTTTGCTTAGTCCTTTTCGTTCAAGCCGATGGGTGCTCTCGTGTGGAGTTGATAGATCCAGTAACGCTCTCGAGCTTGGCGTGATTTGGTGCTAGCTTCGAGATCTGGGTCTGATGTCATTACTTCGATAATGTGGAAGCTAATGTGGTCAGTCGTGTGGCCGGCTGACCAGAAATGAAGTGGTGCTGGGTTTAAACTATGATTCCGTGTGTCATTGTAATGTTCTCGGATACGTTCGTGGAAGGTTCTTTTGGTTTCTCCAACGTATTGTTTGGAGCATTTGGTGCATGTGAGTAAATAGATCACATTGCGGGTGCAACAATTGCCAATGAGATTGCTGTTGTAGCGTAGTTTGGTGTGACTACTTTGGAAAGAACGGTTATTGGAGAGTTTTGGGCAGTATAGGCACCTCTTGTAGGTGCAAGGAGTTATGAGGTTGTTGTAACTCATTCCTTGTGTGCCGCGGTGGAGTGGTGGATATTGGATCTTGGCCTGCATGAGGCTATCCTTCAGATTAGGATTTCGCCTGAAAGCGAGGAGTGGTGGGTCTTTGAATAAATCGCGGCATTGGTCTGACGCTTGTAACAAGGGCCATTCCCGCTTGACAGCCATACATAAGAAGTTTTACAGACAGAAGTCAACTCCAGCCTTTGCCGAGTACAGTTTTTCTTCACTCCATACCATAATATTTCTTATGTATCTTATTATTGTTGATATGTATGTATCTGAGTGGGATATTATTGGAGGATTGCTTCAATATAGGTGCTAGTCACATGTGCGATATGTTCTGGACTATTGTCAAACAAATAATAAAAATAAAAATAATATTGACATTTAATTCAACTTTAAAGTTCAAAACTGTGAGTTGCTCGATTTTATAAAGAAATATTCCATTAAATGTCAATAAAATAAGAACCAGACCAAAATTGATAATACTGAGACACAGATTACGGTAATTCCCCCAATAATTCAATCACAGGAAGTTCACTTTTCAACTCTGTTATTCAAACACAGAGAAAAAGTAACATTCCCATTCTTCATTCAAATTGAAGAAAAGTCATATAATGACAAAATAAGACACTTTGTAGCAGGTGCCATGAAGAATATTGCCAGATTTTAGCCATTTTTGCTGCACTTCCAATGATCGAATTATTAGGGGAATTACCGTACATGTTGGAGTTGTTTTCTACAGGAAATGATGAAGTAACTTACAATAAGTTGAATACTTTTTTGAAGATAGCATTTAAAACATGAGGCAGCACCTAAAAGGTGCAACAACCCCTCAGCCAGGCAGTTTTAGTCCGTGTATATTGGTATACAATGAATGGAAAATGCATATGTAAAAGCCTGAAAGATTTGGTTGAATGCAGAAGATGCTTTAGCAGTGGCTTGTAAATATTAAAATGTGATAAATTCAGTGTGGTATGTTGGATGAATTGGAGAACTAAATAAATAATTTGACATATCACGTGCGAAAAATATGGCGGAAGAACAAAAATATTCTGAACAAAAACAAAAGGTTGCAAGCCATTCTTGCTTGAACCCTAATACATGTAATATAATAATCTGAAAAATCGACCATAGAGGTCCATGTCCCTCGCTAGCAGCACCAGTTATGGTGGATTACATCCACCATAGCTGGCACTGCTGCTGCGGGGCCATGGACCTCTATGGTGGATTTATTTTGATCGATGATATCTCATATCATTGATGAAAAGTATGATTTGAAAATGGAGACATCGCTGATGAGCGATCCAGTATGGCTGATGGTGGCCATATTGGATTAAGCATGTCCTTGAAAAACAATCCTAATCCTCCTCTCAACAATGTCAAGGCACTCCCCAGGTATGAAGTAGATCGGTTGAATCGTTCTCGAGTTATAATGTCCGGACAAGATCCAACTGCTTATCATCCAATATGGCTGACGGCGACCATATTAGATTACGCACATTGCTGAAAAACAACCCCAACCGTCCTCTCACCAATGTCAAGGTACACCCCAAGTTTGAAGTTGATCGGTTAAATCGTTCACGAGTTATTGTCCGGACAAGAAAATCTAAGATCCAACTGCTTATAATCCAATATGGCCGACGGCGGCCATATTGGATTATGCACATTGCTGAAAAACAATCCCAACCGTCCTCTCACCGATGTCAAGGCACTCCCCAAGTTTGAAGTAGATCAGTTGAATCGTAATCAGTTATTGTCCGGACAAGATCAAACTGCTTAAAATCCAATGAAATCCACTATGGCCGATGGTGGCCATATTGGATTAAGCACATCCTTGAAAAACAATCCCAATCCTCCTCTCAACAATGTCAAGGCACTCCCCAGGTATGAAGTAGATCGTCTGAATCATTCTCGAGTTATTGTCTGGACAAGATCCAACTGCTTATAATCCAATATGGCTGACAGCGGCCATATTAGATTACGCACATTGCTGGAAAACAATCCCAGCCGTCCTCTCGCCAATGTCAAGGCACACCCCAATTTTGAAGTTGATCGGTTAAATCGTTCACGAGTTATTGTCCGGGCAAGAAAATCTTACGGAATTACGGACACCGGTGTTTCTAAGTAACCCCCCCCCCCTCCCCCACCACCACTAAGTGGCGGGGAGCAACAATAATAAATTCTTCCGATTTTAAGTGGGATCCAAGTAATAGAGTTTTTGATAGGAATACGAAGCTGCATGCGCATCTAAAACCCCTCGGCTCTGGGATCGATGCTGTATACCAAGTTTCATATAGAACACTTAAATGGTATCAGAGATTACATCATTAAAAAATTTGCATAAATTAAAGATGGCCGCCAAGGCTTCAACCAATCAGGGAAACTGGTTTGGTCATTCCTTTAAAGTTTCTTGATGTATCGATAATCTATACCAAGTTTCACACTGAACAGCGAAATGGTTTCCGAGATACACAAGATTCATGGTTTCGCATAAATTAAAGATGGCCACCAAAGTTTCCACCCAATCGGGTCCATCAATAGGGTTCTGGGTCACAAGCATATGGATGTGCACGGCAAGTTTGGTGTACCTAGGGTAAGTCGTTCTAAAGATATCTTGGTAACGAGAAAGCTGTAACGGTTTTGCATAAATTAAAGGTGGCCGCCAAAGTTTCCAACCAATCGGGTCCAAATTTAATAGGCTTGTGGTTGACCACCCAACAATCCTGCATACCAAATTTGAAGTCTCTAGCAGCAACGGTTTGGCTTCTAGACCGGTCACAAGAATTGTTGACGACTGACGACCGGACGACCGGACGTACTTGCCGACGACAAGACCCCACAGCCTAATAGGCTGAGGGGTAAAAATGGAAATTAATTTTTTTTAAAATCCAAATATCTTCACAACCTACAGGTTTACAGTGAACAAATTTATATATTTGAAATCCTTAAGAAACGTGCTTTCAAGAGATATATACATTACTATAGCTTAGGGGGTGTGGAAAAGTGTGTGCAGGAGGGCTCAGTACCCTTAAAGGATTCCATTGCTGTTGATGGAATGTTCCAATGTTATATACATGTATATCCAACACTCCAAATCATATATCCTCTTGTTAAAGTTGAAATATAGAAGTTTTTAGATTCTCGTTTTTATGTTTTATGTAGGTTGAATAATGATAGAAATATTGGTATAATTTGCTTGGTTTAATTTCAAGTACCGGTATTGAGATACCAACTATTGAAGATTTTTTTAAGCCACTAGGAGACAATATACTTTCAGATAAAACCAAATGAATTAAATATGCAGATAGTTCCATCATTAACTAACCCGTGAAGAATACAAAAAGAAAAAAATATTAAAATCTTTGCATTTCACCTTTAAACAAATGTAGTCTATATTGCACAATCCACTATAGGCAGTCTATTCAATCTTGAATGAGATTTTGAGATGTACAACTCAATAAAAAGAACACCTACTTTATTCTTCCATACTTGGCAGCCAAGTGTAAAGGACTCTGTTCTTCCTCATTCTTACAATCAATGTTTGCATTATTCTCCAATAAACACTGAAACATACAATTATCAAGCAATAAAACCCTAAAATATTTGCCTCTTGAACTGTCATGTATCAAACATGGGTGTACCACAGAGCTGTATTGGAGTTGACATGAACCAAGTTAGTCTTTTGGATATATCCCTCCATCCACATCAGGATTTACATGAAAATTCAGCAAATTTAACAGATTAAAATATTGGTTCAACGAGAAGCCCAGACATGATAGAAGTTGGTAGTCGAGGACTATCAGCTTGCTCCATGACCATAGATCCTTCACAAATATTCACAATGTATAAATCATCAGATCAGTGTGTAGAAGAGAGTGTATAAGGCCTAACAAAGTTAATGGTTCTCAAGCAATATTCCCACCTTATTTTCAGGGCTTGCTTGTTCACCATTCAGCAATGAGACTGTTATCAAGCTGTATAGAAATGGTAGCTTTAGGTTCCTATCAATTCAATTCTTTTTAATTCAGGCCTGAGTAATCAATGATCTCACCTCCAGAATGGACATATATAACCTTAAGTTACACAATCAGGCTGAAGTAATCAATGATCTCACCTTCAGAATGGACATATATAACCCTAAGTTACACAATCAGGTCAGAGTAATCAATGGTCTCACCTCCAGAATGGACATATCCAACCCTAAATTACACAATCAGGTCAAAGTAATCAATGGTCTCACCTCCAGAATGGACATATATAACCCGAAGTTACACAATCAGGCCAGAGTAATCAATGATCTCACCTCCAGAATGGACATATATAACCCTAAGTTACACAATCAGGCCATAGAAATCAATGATCTCACCTCCAGAATGAATATATATAACCCTAAGTTACACAATCAGGCCTGAGTAATGAATGATCTCACCTCCTGAATGGACATACATGTATATAACTCCCTTTAGTTACACAATCAGGCCAGAGTAATCAATGATCTCACCTCCAGAATGGACATATATAACCCTAAGTTACACAATCAGGCCTCAGAAATCAATGATCTCACCTCCAGAATGGACATAAATAACTCTAAGTTACACAATCAGGCCTGAGTATTGAATGATATCTCACCTCCAGAATGGACATAATTATATAACCCCAAGTTACACAATCAAGCCTGAGTAATCAATGATCTCCTCCAGAATGGACATAGATAACCCTAAATTACACAATCAGGCCAGAGTAATCAATGATCTCACCGCCTGAATGTCATATGTAACCCTAAGTTACACAATCAGGCCTGAGTTATGAATGATATCTCACCTCCAGAATGGACATAATTATATAACCCCAAGTTGCACAATCAGGCCTAAGTAATCAATGACCTCACCTTCAGAATGGACATATATAACCCTAAGTTACACAATCAGGCCTGTGTAATCAATGATCTCACCTCCAGAATTGACATACATAACCCTAAGTTACACAATCAGGCCTGAGTAATCAATGATCTCACCTTCAGAATGGACACATATCCATTTATGGCTGCCACATGGAGAGGTTGGTTATCATAGCGATCACTCCAGTCAAGCAAATCCTTAGCTCCTTTATGAGCCAACAGTCGCTGCAAAATATGCATATTATTGATAGATACTGTATAATGTATGAAGCTATTGTCAAGAGTCTTTGTGCAGCTGAAAAGGTTCAAGTCTAGACATATTGTCCCCAGACAAGGCTATTGTACGCATTGTCTTGTGATCCTTACATGGAGTATGAACCATATTATTACAATCAAAAACAGACAGCTTGGATGATCAGCATCAAGCATAAGGACATTATTGACATAGAAAACCATGATTCCATAACTTTAACTTAGCTTCTGATAAAATTAAATAGCATCAAATTTAATATTGAACCAGTCTGCTGTGAACAGGATCTTTAAATGCAGTTCTATGGTTATATTGCAATTTAGGCCAGTTTTTTTTTTCTTGGTTTACGGATTTGGGTTGGTCGGTTGAAAAAAAAATAACCCTCCCTCATAAAAACATGAATTGCAAGCACCACCCCTAAGCCTGATTTTTTTTCTGATCATGTAGGATATGGTTTGAGTGATATGCATGTACACATGTATGTACCATACACATAATAGACTCGAGTTACATAACCCGAGTGCTGCGGTGGGATTACAGCATACATGAAAGTGTAGCTTGATCAGTGGCAAGAAAGATCATGCATAAGCAAGAATGATAACAGGTTATTGGCATAGAAACACATTGATTTACATTTGCTCACCATTATCATTATTATTGGGGGATTGGGGGGGGGGGGCATAAGCTTGAGGTACGCAAACAGGTTCAAAATTGATCTGCGTCAAGCCAGAAATATGCTATCCTAACCTAGTTATAAATAATTTCCAAGGCACCATAACATGTTCGGTTAAGAAAATAAAAACATTATGTTGTACCGGTAACAAATAATTGCGACAGTTGACTGCTCAGAATGAAACAGTCGGGACACCCACAACACATGCCCATCTTTGGTAATTGCCTAAAATAGTAATAAAAAGAAATTTTGAACATTGTATTTTTTTTTACACCATGAAATTGTGAAAGTAAAAGCTGTGAAATGCATCTAATCTTTCAAATATTGGTTAGTTGTGGACAGTATTGCACGAAAACAGCCTGAATCTCTGGTGGAACTCAAATCTTTCATTGCACATTCACTGCTGCTTGCTCTCCTTTGCTCGATAAAATTATGTAAATTGGCAGCAGGCAGAAATAACTACAGACTCGTAAGTTTACCAGCAAACAACTAACAACAACAACCTGACTGCATGGTCCCATATGTGTGAATGTGTAAATTAAGAAGCAACTGGGAATCATGTTTTCAATAAAGAAGCAGTAAAAAAGTTTGTTTTCAAATTAAAGATATTCTTGAATACAGGCCTAAAATAATTAGATGCCACTGCCCCTGTCACATCTCGAATCTGCTAAACCTCCAGAAACTTTACTGGCCTACTTGCTGAGGAATTAAACTACCAGAGCCTGCAGTAACAAGTTTTGTGAATTAATTTAAATCCTCGAGGTTCCATCCAATGATAACCATTCTCATATGGTCTGAATCTCGAATGGACTGCAACACAGGGCTCCCTGGAATCAGCGAACCTTCGCAAGTCCCAATGCAACATACAACCAAGGGTTCCCAATGGGCACATCTCAGATGATCTGAATCTCAAATGGACTGCTACATAGGGCTTCTTGGAATCCGGGAACCCTCAAGTGTCGAAATGCAACATACAACCAAGGGTTCCCGATGGGCATATCTCCAGATGGTTTGAATTTCGAATGGACCGCTACAGAGCTTCTTGGAATCAGGGAATCCTCAATAGTCACAATGCAACATACAACCAAGGGTTCCCGATGGGCATAGATAGCAGTGCACAGCATCAATAAACTATAAAAAATAATTAAAAATCATAAAATCATCATAGCCATCTGAAAACCTAATCATTTCATCAGTCACCATACAGGAAGCTCTCACCAAAGTTTGGTCAGGCCTGACTTCATAGATCTGCAGATATTCGGCGGACAAGAACACATGTTGACGGACGGACGGACGGACAGACGGACGGACGTACATGGCAACGACAAGACCCCGCAGCCCTATGGGCTGAGGGGTAATTAATACAACAAAATTTGACTTTTAAAGGTTGAAGTAAAACAATGACCAGAATCTAGTATGGAGGACAGCTGCCTGCTGAATGTCTGATCTGATTTTTGTATTGTCAAATCAGTGATAGCATGCTTTGTTAACCCATAAAACAACACAATGAGGTGGAATGTGACTTGTTGGACGGAATCTATTTTGACGCTGAAAGAATGTCTATAATTAACACAATGTCTGTATTCAGTGCCGATTCCCCCCCCCCCCGACTTTCAATGCATTTCAAATAGATGGGGCTTTCCCTTGACCAAGGCAGTGCATTCAGTTGAGGGCGGACAATGTAATCTATTACTTTTGGATAGCATTTCAAATATGTTTACATTGAATAAAGAAATATTCAAGCGCTTGCAACAGCCTAATAATAGCATGTATGGGAAGTCTTGAAATGCTGGGTCTGGAACAAAATGTACCAATTTTTAAGCAGACCCAGTAGGTGAACCTTGAGGGTTCACCACTCAAGGTTCATTCAAGGTATTATCTATCTGATAGGAAGCAGAATGATTAGACTGAAAGGTTTATGTTAACTAGTGGACAGACCTACATGACGAAGACATTACCCCTGTATCAGAGGGTTGGGGTTAAAAAATATAGAATGGAACCTGCCTTGTATAAATTTGCATATGCATCCATAACACTTTACAAAAACATAATGAAATTTCTTGAATAATGAAGTTCATATCACATATTACCACTGATGATTGAACATGTTTCGAAAAATCACGTAGAACACGTTTAGACTACCAATTATTCATTGAAACTTCGATTTGGGCAAGAAAATATATACTAATAAATAGATCGAAAATTTGCCCGTTTTGATAACATCCAGGTTTGATAATCTTTATCAGAAATAGACATATATATACAAACCTTGACTTCGGGAGAGGATCTCATTGCTTCTGTGCGCTGATGAGAATATCAAATACATTTATATTTGTGCTGCTGGGCGTAAACGGGTTCTGCTTACAAACACGGCTTACAGGGTGCCAAACGATTGCAGGACTTTTCCAGGAATGTCACTGGGGTCACGCTTCCATGTCCGAAACCGGATATTTGAGACATACTGATCCGGCCATTACCATCAACCTGACGCAGTGTTTGGCTATGACATTTTCAATCGTTTCATAATGACTGGCTGTGACAACCTGATGAAAAGTTTCACTCCTGTTGTCTATCGACAGATGAAGGAAAATTCCATCATTTCCTGCCATTATGTTGTCGTCCAGCAAACGTCAAGGCACTCGCCAAACAATGGGAATTCCCAGAAAGCCATTCATTTGAGCACGAATGGTGATTATAACATACTGCGGAGAGTATTGAGGACAGCACCCCCATGTGGTGGAAAAGTTGTCTTCCCTCATGGAGCGCGGTTTCCTGTCTATCTCAGAAGTTTACAACACGGTTTTTGAGATTTTTTGTATTTGTGAGTCGGCGGAGAAAAAAAGGACCATTTGGATTTTTTTTTTCTCTCTTTTTTTCACAAAACCCGTTTTTTAAGGTCGGCGGATCTGTAAACCAAGAGAAAAAAAAAAACTGGCCTAATTGTATCTAAGAAATTCTGTGGATATCCAGTCCATACTAACCTCCAAAGCTGCCAACTTGTTTTCTTCAGCGGCTAAGTAAAGGGCAGTTTTATCACTCTTGTCCATGATGGTGATATCAGCTCCCATTTCCAGTAGGATATCAATGGTATCAGCGTTACCCTTCACACAAGCAATCAGAAGAGGGGTGTAGTTATCCTTATCCCTGCGATTCACCTTAGCTCCACTATTCATGAAAAACAAATATTCAATCATGTAATTGCATAAAGCTATAGTATGGAAGTAACAAACTTAATGAGAGTTCAGTCTTCTAGCAAAGTTTGAGGTGTGGAAGTGTACCCTGGAACAGCTAGGGGCAAAGTAAGGGGTGAATGTTGTGAGAAGAATCGGTATCAATGAGGAGGGGAGCCAGGCATACAATGAGGATGTGCAAGGCTCTCATTCACAAGCTGTCATCTCATCATTATCAAGACAACTCATTTTGTGATCACAATGGAAATAATTATTGATAGCAGTTAAGAGTTCAAAATATATATGATTGTTCACTCACCGATTTCAGTTCTTTCACTGGGTGCACTGCCAAAAAATACCCTACTTATTTAAGATAATGCCCTAAAATTTTCTTGAAATAAGATAATTTTACTGAAAATAAGTTAAATTTTAAGATTTTTTTTCTTGTTTGAGCAAAATTTGGAGTGGGGTAAGTATATTTTACTTAAACAAGAAAAAATTCAGAATTTTTCTTAAAAAAATCTTGTTTTAAGAAAAATTCTTAGTCAGTGTGACTACCAATGTATGATCACTAAAATATCAAGTGATATAGAATACCTCAAAATCAAGAGCTTAACCACTTTGGTATGGTTGTAGGCTGCAGCCTTATGAAGTGGAGTCTCCAGTGAGTCATTCGGTACGTCTACACGAGCACCCTTCTCCAGTAGAAGTTTGACAATGTTGAGGTCTCCAGCCACCGCAGCCAGATGTAATGGATATGTATGATTATCTCTGTGGGCATTTACCTCAGCACCTGATAAAAATAGTCATCCCATTATATGTAAGCTTTCAGAATGTATAAAGCTAATGGGTGGGGCAATAGAATGTTTAGAAGATAGATTTATTTATGCAGTAAATAATATGCATATCCAATTTCTTCTAATTATTCAGACGGCAAAACTTAGCTAGTGAGAAATTCTGCTAACATTCCGCAAATTTCACTAGTTAACTTTTCAGTTCTTGGGATAAATAACATATCCATACCACAGTATTTAGCCTCAGTTGACATAAATATGTTGCTGTTTTTCCCTGATTCTAAGTCCGAAAACACTGGTCGAGAAATTAGAAGAAATAGGGTATCAATGTTGTGATTAAGATTTTCGGGTGGGTCTGGATGCCCAATGATACACATGGTCTACTAGCATTACAGAAGGTGTTATCCTAAAAGCTTCGGAGACACATATGCAAGGTTACTGGTTAATTATTTCAGTAATTAAATGGCGGGTTGCATTCAAAATCCAACATAGCAAGCTTCATAAATGCTAATCATAGACATCTTTATTGATCAGACTAACTACTTTGTCACAAAATGATACATTTTCTTACCTTTCTCAATGCATGTTTTCGCTACGTTAAGGTGACCACTGTCAACTGCCAAATGGAGACAGGTGCTGCCATCTACATCAGTGTCTGTAACCATCTATAGTATCAATGCATAAACTTTAGAGAAAGGTTGTCGCACTAACTTAAATGTAATTCTGCATTATGACTGTGCATCCACTGTACATCTTCTTCATGAATCTGTGGTTTGTACAAACTACCAAATCGACACATTCCAACCTGGGAATTGTGTGGCGTACATACATTCTGGGGTATTTAAAGCTGCAATATCAATGTTTTTTCATACCGTATCCCGACCCACCCATCTCTGGTATATAAACGACCATGCATGACCTTGACTAAATAATGGCTAGTACACATACCCATTTGGTCCTGATTTGTGATTGAGGATTACGCTATAAGTCAGTCATTTGATCAAATAGATTGTAAGGACCGTTGAAGTAATAGGACCGATTTGAAGCAGGAACTTTTATGTATATTAATTATTCAAATGGATGTCCCCTACAATCTGTATATCTTACCCTTGATACCAATCCATCCAATCGGGCACCAACTCTGAACAACATATTGACAATATCAGCATTCCCCTCCGAGCAGGCGTGATGCAAGACTGTGCAATCATCTTCATCCTTTATTTGGAGAGTATCTGTATTTATGAGCATTTGGGCCACCCCCTTGTTGTTATGGATGGCAGCTTGGTGTAAGGCTGTTAACATCTGAGAATCTTTAGCCTACAGAGATACATTGATGCACTATTGGATCGGTTCATCATCAGTCTGAATCTAAATACTCTTACAGTCTGCCCTGTTGATTGATTACATCAGAGAACATTGCCATACTACATGTCAGTTCAGTGATTGCAGTGATCCTCAAGCCATAGGTCTTCTTTGTGATTGGTCAAAGTACACTAAATATGGAGAAGTTAGAGAGTCTAATCAGTGACAAGTCAGATCAGGTGTGCTGATTTCAATGACAGTTGTCTTCATCTTCTCGATAACGCATGTCAAGATGCGATGTGACAGCCTGAGGGAAATGACTGCATATCAGAGATACAGCTGGATTCCTTTGAACTGACAGTGCAGGCCTTGCTTCTCATCAACATTTATGGGAATCCAAAGAGATTATCTCAATCTTAGCTTTTCTAGAATCCAAAGTCGTAAGTTCTACAGATTGCTTTGAATGAGAATCTGTTGGATAATCCCATGAATTATTTTGTGGGAGTGCTGATGAGAAATGGATTCTCAAACACCCATGCCAAAGCATTGACTGGAAAACATTAGATCCTTCAATCATTGAGTAGAGCCAGTCGGTGGCCGAGTGGTCTAAGGTGCTTCACAGGTGATCGCTAGCCTCACACTGCTGAACTGGCACAGGTTTGAGCCCTCCTGGTGCATGTGTGAAAGTCTGCCAGTTACTTGCCAACGGGAGGTGGTTCTCTCTGGGTACTTCGGCTTCCTCCACCATTTAAACTGGCTGTCACCATATTAACCTTGAGTGCGACACTAAACCAAATCCCCCCCCCCAAATTCCTCCATCTGAAGTTTGCACTTTGTACTGTTTACTGCAATTACAGTAATCCCGCCAATAATTAAATCAATAAATGAAAGTGAAATTTTGCATTTAAAGTCTGGGGATGATGACTTTTACTAGAACAGGAAGTTGATGAATGGTTCAAAATCATACAGGTAATAAATTATTTCTTCGCTATTTCAATAATTATATAGGGTGATCAAATTTATTAGAACAGACAATTGAATTTTGTCTCCAAAATTGAGCGGTGTTGAAATTTTGATATGGGGGGCGAATGATTAGAGTAACTGTAATGTAACTGTGAAACTGAAAGTTTGTCATACCATGCTGTTGATTCCTGGACAATGCAGTAGTTCTCTAGCAGCCACTTCATTTCCTCTCATGGCGGCAAAGTGGAGCGGGGTCAAACCATACTTGTCTTCAGAGTTTATGTTGGCTCCATTTGATACCAGGTATAGGACCACAGACTCTTGTTCATTGCTCTCGGCCAGCTCTGCAACAATCTCCAAACTGTTATAATCCTGCAAGTCCAGAGGTATAAAACAAACTACATTATATTTCAATGGTTATTCTATCAGAATTTTCTAGAAATAACAGTGCATCAAGGGATACCCAATCTTAAAGCACTCATTTGATTGGTCAATTCAAATTTTTAAAGTGAAATCTGGTATTTTGATTGGCTTGTGGAAAAAAATGCTAAAAACATCCTATGATGAAAACAGTGGAGTTTCTGTAATCATGGTAATGTTGCATTGACCAAAATTCAAATACAGGGAGAGATATATATGACACATGTATGTTAGCTAGTCTATTCCATGGCACTGTCTCCCAGTGGTGTTCATCACATTGTATTTGTGCATGCTTGCTGGTTCTCTTCAACTTGTAGTAAGTGTACAGCGTCTCTCTCTGAGTCTCTATTTGGCAATGACACTCCCTGAAGTTCAAACAGGGTGGATAGTAGAGTGAATTCCCTGTTGACAGCACTGCCTTGAAAAATATGAAAAAAAACACTGAGACAGTGTAGTAAGTAGGCTTCTTTGGTGAAGCATCACTTGGACACAAACCGGACAAAAACCTTGAGATGTTGTGAGTTCAAGCCTGTGATCACAAAATCTTCAAAATCTTGGGAAACTGTGACATTCAGAAAGTGAAACCTTGGGATGCTGGCTGTGACCTTCAAGCCTATGATCACAGAATCAACAAAATGTTGGAACGCTTGACCTCCGAGCCTATGATTACCAAAGGAGAAACTCACATTTAAGCTTTCATGTGGATCGGCAAAGCGTAACTCATCCAGACAAGGTAAAGTATTATGGTCAGAAGTACAATGTTCTGTATGCCAATACTGTGAAGGTGGGTCATGTGATACAGCTATTTGTCGCTCCAAATACAGAAAGTTTCCACTGTTTTCAAAATCTCAAAACCTCAGTATTGAGCATAAAAACATCATGCTGTATGGGTCATCATATTGAGAACTACATGATATCAATCTCACAATCCATATGATTAATTCTCAAACCTTATTTTCATCAGCTTTTCTTCGTGTCTTGGTTTCTCTCCGATAACGAGCTGCATAATGAAGGGGTGTGGCATCTTCTTCACCTCTATTGTTCACATCTACAAAGGAATAGGTTAAGAAGTTAAGAGGATGACAAATATTCAGAGCTAGGGAGAAAGAGAGCAAATACCCACTGCAAAGCTGCTACATTCAGATATGTACGTACATAGTTATAGCCCAGAAATATCATGTTAATAATTAAATCCAGGAAGTTTCGCCATTATAAAATAAAGGGTGATAAATTTATTGAACATGAATTTGACAAAATGGTTCAATATCATGCAGATATTCCACTTTTTCAGTAATAATTTTATTTTATTTTAGAGGGTGACCAAATTGATTAGAAGGAAATGATTAAAGGTTGTCAACATACATGTAATTTGGGGCGACTGAATTTTAATATAGTGATTTTAATTACTGTAAGATTCATCAATATTCTGATCTGTATATTTTACTCACCTGTCCCTCCCCCTGCCCCCCTGCCCCCTGCCCCCCTCCCCCATTCTACAAGCAGTTTCACAATCAACAATCTGTATATTTTACTCACCTGCCCCCCATTCTACAAGCAGTTTAACAATCAACAAGTGGTTACACCGTGCAGCGTAGTGAAGTGGACTCAAGTCTTCTTCATCGTGTTTGTTAAGTTTTTTCTTGATATTCCCTGTCAACTGGTTTAACAGTTTCTGCATGTTCTCCACATCCCCATCTCTGGCACACTGTATGAATTAACGATAAGAAATATATGACCACATTATACTGTAACTGCAATAGAGTGGAAATAATGTTTTCATAGGTGTGCTCAATGTATATTTCAGGCATGGTTAGTGTGGGAAAGTTTATATTTTAGGGCAAGAGCGAAGTCTATTCAGATATGTATAGACAATTCTATTCACACGATGGATACAACAGTTAAATTTGAGATGGAAATTTACAACAATAACAAGTAAATATTGATTTACAGCTATGTAGATTACATTTAGGCCTACCATTCCTAACCGGGCCTTGTAAAAAATAATCTCCCAAATGAACACCTGCCCTTCTCAGCATGATGTATACAGTAGATTTCTCATGTCACAACATTTTCAACTGGGCTAAAACCTGCTGGATCAATACAGAGTTACTGGTGTGTGATAGGTACAAGTGTTATAGAATTGAATTTTGTGTAAGTTGGGGATTCATCTGCTTGATGTACATTTGTTTCAAAATGGTACATCATGCAGGGTCCTCATTTATGAGAGAATGGAGCACATACATGTAGAGGGTTCACCCCCATCTGAAAAGGGTATTTGTATAGAAAACATGAAGCTGCGCTATCGAAACCCCTCGGCTCTGAACCCCAACTATTATAATGTAAGGGTGTCTCTACCAATTGATTGGCTTGTGGGAAGAAATATTTACCCCTGGTATTGTAAGTGTACTTTCTTTGAAAAAAAAGAAAAGTTTTCCTCCCCTTAAATTAATTTGTTTCTGGAATAAATTGAAAGAGCTGTATCGGTGTCTCACCAAAACAACAGTACACATGGCTAGATAAATACAGTACATGTATACTAAATGGGACATGTATGTCATTTTCAAAAGAGATTTGCAAGCATTCTTTGCATTGTCTAAGAAAATAAATCAATAAATCAGTCATCCAATCAATAAATAAATGTGATAGTATACTAACATGATATAGAAATAATATGCAAACTTAACATAGGAATTAGTGGATTTTGTTAGACAAGGGGCATACTTTCTGACATGACTCATTTTTGATAGGCATCTAGTGTCATTTTCAAAACAGATTTGCAGGCATTCTTCGCATTGTGTAAGAGAATAAATCAATAAATCAGTCATCCAATCAATAAATAAATGTGATAGTATACAAACATGATATAGAAAATATATGCAAACTTAACATAGGAATTAGTGGATTTTATTAGACAAGGGGCATAACTCTGCAAAATACTTTCTGACACGACTCATTTTCGATAGGCATCTAGTTCAGGTCAAGAGAAACAATTGTATCACGTTATGATGTTGTATATGATACAATAAATCATAAATGGATTTTTATTTGTAAAAAGGGGCATAACTCTGCAAAATATTGTCCGCGATGACTCCTTTTCGATAGGCTTCTGATTTACGTGAAGATAAATAGATGTAACAAGTTTGGTTGCCATGCATGAAATGGTTCTGTAGATATCGCGGTAACGGATTTTATTAGACAAGGGGCATAACTCTGCAAAATACTTTCTGACACGACTCATTTTCGATAGGCATCTAGTTTAGGTCAAGAGAAACAACTGTATCACGTTAGGATGTTGTATATGGAACAGTTCTGAAATTATCACAATAACAAATCATAAATGGATTTTTATTTGTAAAAAGGGGCATAACTCTGCAAAATATTGTCCGAGATGACTCATTTTCGATAGGCTTCTGATTTACGTGAAGATAAATAGATGTAACAAGTTTGGTTGCCATGCATGAAACGGTTCTTTAGATATCGCGGTAACGGACGGACGGACAGCCGTACATGATGACGACAATACCCCTAGGCCAAAGGGGTAAAAAGCATTATTTTAACTGTCGAATTAACAAATTTTGTAATATTAGGGGGGGAGGGAGGGGGGTTATATATAGGCTACAGTCTGGCTACATCCAAGCCAATGATAACTGGCTTGAAGTTATGGTGTTAGAGAATTATGTTTATGCAGACCATTGTGTATTTTGTTCTTCAAATTATCAAGTGGCAATTGACAGCAACGATTTGGTGTAAGACTCACAAAATAAAATTGACAAAGGATCTGCTGCAAGTTGTACTGTCAGTGTTTTGTCCAGGATATTACCTTTTCAATGGGAGGTCTTACACCAAAGCCTTGCCCAATTGACACTGAACACTTACAGGTACGGTACATGTACAGACATGGTGACAGTGTAATAGACCCTATTCTGTGAAGATCGTTCCATTCCATTATCACTCTGAGTGATAGGGGTGCGTATGTGAGAATTCAACCTAACAATGACACACTGCATGATGCATGGGTCCTACTTCAAAAAGACACAACAGAACTAAGTTACAATTGTTAATTTTCTCTGACTGAAATCCTTCAGTAAGGGTTTATAATACAGAGCTTCCTACATGTATATAGACACAGAACCTTGATTCACCCAATAACACAATCAGAGCAATCAATTAC
This sequence comes from Hanleya hanleyi, assembly GCA_036873755.1. Taxonomy (NCBI): domain Eukaryota; kingdom Metazoa; phylum Mollusca; class Polyplacophora; order Lepidopleurida; family Hanleyidae; genus Hanleya; species Hanleya hanleyi. The sequence continues at coordinate 11,061 of JAVTVY010003074.1, read as the reverse complement.
TTAATATGGAATAATATTTCAGTGTGCATGAACACCATACCATGAACATACAAGTATATTTATGGCTTAGAAATTACTCTGATTCATCACAGATATATACATTATAAACAACTGATTATGATATAATTCAAAGCTTAGCAGCCAGATCATAACTAAAATCGGTAGTCGGTACAGAGAATATATTGTAGCGAAAATCAAAATGGCGGCCGACTATTTTTGATTTTCGCTAGCCGTGACGGCCGTGAAGTATTATCCGACATTCATGTGACCATACAACGTTGTGGGTACCTGCAAATATATGAAATCGGTATAAATTTACACAAGTAATACATCTAGGCACAAATTATCCCCCGCCAAGCCTTGTAACATATGTTTTTATCCACCGCCGTCCTTTTGGACGGCGGCCTTCCTTTCCGCCGTCCTTTAGTATGAGCCGATAAATAGGCTTCTGATTTTAGATGTGCCCTCCTAAGTACCACACACCTCAAATCAGGAGGTCTGAATTGAGCATAACATGTTAGAACATGTTGGCAAATGGAGAAGAACATTTTGGTGAACAGGGCAAAACAGAACTTGTTAATTAGAGAAAAACATGTTGCTAAACAGAGCAAAAGATATATACCATCCCCATTTATAAAGTAGGTAACATTATCCAATTATTTATTGGATGACACTTTCTCGTTATCAGCACAGATGAACCAGTTCTGTGCAACACTCGAACATATGCACCCTCAGAGCTTGGTATCAAATCGCCAGCAGTAGGATCAAGGAAGGATAGGAACGGACTAATTTGTTGAGAAATATGCAGTCAAGTATTACTTAATCTCACATTATTGAGGAAAAAGGTTGGTCCCTAGTTATACAAACTGAAAGAAGGCTGTTGTTGTTGTTGTTGAAAATTAACGCAGCCACTCGACTCGAAAATTGTTGTTGAAAATTCGACATGACTGTCAGTGTCAATCATGCAGACAACATGATTACCAAGTCATGCCCATTCAATACACTGTTTATTCAAAGGGCGTACTCTTTATAGATGTTAAAAACTTCATTTTCTGTGAAAACTCGAGTGCAACTTAAAAGCATGATACCAACCAATGATGCCACAACATGCGACGAAGTGGCCCGCCTTCGCGCCACTACAAAAGCGCGCGACAACGAAACTATGCAACACGGTGATTTCATTAAATCCGGAAGAGGAGTTTCCAAGAAATTTTGTGTGCTACCTACCGTATGCCTAAATTTCAACTGCAAATATCTTCCAATCCTATAGTTTAGTGCCTCCCCAACCTCTCCCCGACCACGTTTCAAAAAACATTTTATAAAACTATTGAAATCCCATATGTCATTATTCAAAACCCGGTTGAAGGCATTTCTTTCTCGTGAGCGAGAACAGAGCATCTTCATTGTATCCAGCCAATTTCTACGTTCCCAGTTCGAAGTGGGAACGTAGAAATTCGCTTGATAAAATGAAGATGGAACAGAGCAGAAAAGTGAGATCCATTTGTGTACACTGACTTCGCCATCCATAAGATGGATTGCGAATCGTGTGGCACCATTATTGCGGAGCGATATCCGATATACTTTACCGTAAACTGTTCGGTCTTCATCCGGCGAAGAACAGACTCGACAAATCTGATAAATAACAGGCTTTTCATCCTACTTCTAAAAACATATATTGTCTGAACTTACAGATATGAATAACTTTCGTATCATCCAAGAGGTATTGTAGATCTGTAATTTTGAACAAGTAGGACAGCACATGACTCGAAAATGGCGGGTTAAGTTGGAGTTCATCCTAGTTGTAACCATCTGCGTCATCCATACGCGGTAAGACTTATGGTACTCTCTGAAAAAACTTGATTGAACTGTCCCATTTAAGTTTGAGTGAAATGTACCTGTTCACTCATACTTGAGTTACTTTTCACTCAACTTGAGTTAAAATCACTCAGTGGGATCAATTTCCACTCTTATGCTTGTCACTCAAGTTGAGTGCATTTTTAACTCAAGTTGAGTGAAAATCTCACTCAAGTATTCAGTGGGATCAATTTCCACTCTTACTTGAGTGAAATTTCACTCAACTTTTTTTAGAGAGTATATCTTATGGATTGCGAAGTGTACGCAAATGGTTGGAGTTACTGAAGATGACTGAAATTATGGTTGGAGTTACGTCGGACGAGCTTAGCTGATTGGCTGACGACATCACGTGGCGTTCATTTCGGGGAATTCCCCCTTATAGTAGCCGAAAGTAGGCTGAAAAATGGATTCTCACGCTCCCAGAGTCAGTCTTACCGCGTACAGATGACTCAGATGGTTACGATGAAAAATGGCAGTCTTCGTGACTGTTTGCAGACATAGAAATCCGTTAAACATGGAGGTGAAATAAAAACTGGGTTTAGCAAAATATAAATCCTATATCACCAAAAATAATTCGTAAAAGATTTATAAATACCCGGTATTTTAAACTATTTGAGAGATATATATATATATCTAGTTATGTTATTTTTTTAATATAAATTTCTTCAATATACCAACGATCTCTTATTTATATATCCGACGTAACGCATGTTGCTGATATATAAATATTTCAAAATCTGTTGTTGGAGATGTATATATACTGTCATCGCCAAAGTTCTGATTTATAAATCTTGAACTGAGAAAGTATTGGATATATATATCCAAAGTAAGATATGCTAATGAGTAACTGGTGACGTCGTCGATTTTGCTGTGGTTTTGGAAATGTTCAGCGCTCATAAACGTTGAAATGTCAAGGTGTCGAAATTTATGGTCCACTCACAGGAAGTTTATGTTTATCCGCCAAGGGAAATGTTTGTACAAAATCTTGATTGTCATATAGTAGATATAGTGGACATCAGTCTTTCGTCTCCACCGGCGTTAGTTATCATCAACTTTACCTTGCAGTAAACCCTCTAATAATTCAATCCTAAGAAGTGAAATATCTCACCTAAAAGTCAGGGCGTGATCAAATTTGTTTGAACAGCAAGTTGACAAAATGGCCAGAAATCATGCAGATGAACCATTATTCCTTGGTTAACTCAAGGAGTCTAGAGGATTAACAAATTTATTAGACCACTGATTTGAATTTTGTTCACGAAATTACAGGTTATTGTATTTGGTGATTGAATTATTATAGGATTTACCTACCCTAAAAAACTTCTTCTGCTATAGCCTTGTACGTCCATGCATGGATTTTCTAACCGCATGTTTTATGAAACTTAACTTAAACTGCTCTTCATGCATAGATTATAATCTGTAAATCTTCAATCAGGAGCGTCGACGTAATCGATTGTCCTCTCAAATGACTTTTGGCTGTTTTGGTTGTATACAATTTAATAGGGTCTTTCAATATATGTAAATGTGCCATAATGATGTTATAGTATAAAAACTGCTACTAAAATATATAAGAAGGCCAAAACAAATTCCGACATTTTGTCGCCTGACTATTACAGTAGGCCCCCTATCTCATATTGACTGAACTGATATTGCGGTAGGCTTATACTATTTTTGTTGTCTGTGCTAATGACACAAACATAAACGTAACAGCAAGGGGTTTTTTTTTCTCTCAGGTAAAGCCATGCTACCTTTATATCATCTTGGCCTTTTCAAAAAGTCGGAGAACCACAATTTAAAAAATGAACTTTCAGTTTTCGTTTATGTTTCACTTTTGCCAAAGTGAAAAATGAAACTCCAAATAAGAAGGATTTAACACTTCTATATTTCAATTTCCGAAATTACCGGAAACGAAAATCAAAAGTAAAAATAAATTCATTTCTTTAAAAAAAATTAGACAGCATGACTACATGTATATGCCTTATCTGGAATCGTTCTATCTTCGTTTTACCTATAGTAAAATATCATTGGATTAAACTTGTTGACTGCATCATGGGAGCATATGTTACCCAGTCTTGGGCTGGGGGTTGCGAGTTCAAAGATTTGACAACACAGGGTATCTGAAAATAGACAAAACAGCAATTTATTTGCGACCACCGCGAACACACAGCCGGTTGGCAACAACGTGATATAGCTGGAGCGGTGACGTCATGCGATTATTTAATTATCAATATGAGGTTATGTGAAATGAAATAAAAATGGTTCGTTACCATGGTTACACTCAATAACATGTCTTCTGTTATCATTTTATCTGACTCCGTAAATAAATGAATTCAATACAGAACGAATACAATAATTTCCAATATTGTACCTATGCAACATCAGTATGTTATATACGGGCCACCGTAGATTTTTGCTACGTCATCAAAATTTCCAAATATCATAATAAATGCAAGTAACATTTTGGCTGCATGATTAAATCAATTTCGAACGATCTAGTCCGATACACATAATCTGATGTATTTATGTTACCTCACTATGGTGAATACGGGCCACCGTAGATATTTGCTACGCCATCAACACTCCCAGATATCATAAGAAATCATGTGAATTACCTAATGTACACGATACAACAATTTGGAACAATTAAAGTGCAATTCCCGTTAGCTTACGTATTTATGCTATTTCGGTTTGGTGTATATGGGCCACCGTAGATACGTAAAACTATCAGACATCATAACAAATACAAGTAATGACTTAGACCAAAATACTTATTTGTTATCTTATTCTTGTAAAGAGATTGTTGTCCTAAATAACCCTTTCACTGGTTCACACAATCGGTACCTACATCTAGAAGTCTATTCTGCACCAGGCCTTGCGCATGGCCCACGCGACATGAAACACGCTAGCAGACGACATACTCATAAAAACCGATAAAACAACAATATCTCTATGACGCTTATATCTAAATTTATACAGAACGGCTCACAATACATTATAGTAATATTAAATGCAAGGAATGAAGGTTTACGTTACCTGGAAATAGACAAAACAGCAATTTATTTGCGACCACCGCGAACACACAGCCGGTTGGCAACAACGTGATATGGAGCGGTGACGTCATGCGATTGTCTACCAAAACTTGCACCTAGCGTGACGTGAACACGGACTGACATTCACACAATAAATTGTTCCATATACTCAGTTATCTAAGATCTGTACATTTATATTCACAGATAATGCGATTAAAGAAAAGCATAGATATCTGTCTAACAATGACGAACCAGAACTGACCGAAAAACAAAGAACAAATAGTTTTGCTTTGTCTCAAGGAAAAGGGGGGGGGGAGGTATATTATCTTCAGTTACATTGTGATTTAGCTGCTTGTATTTTACCACACGTTACACTCTACCCTCCATGACAAATGTCGTCTCGACATTCGTAACAAAGAATGAAAATGTAAGGAAAATTTAACATTCAGTAATATTCTACAGTATCATACTGTTCAGACATAATAAACAGTGTCGCCTGCACAATGCCGCTGTATTGGGCATGGTTGAGCTGATGCCCCCGTCTCCGCAGGTGCTTCCCACAGCTGTCGACTGTACGTAGGTGTTCCCATCTCGTCGTAAGTGAAACGTCTGGGGGGCTCTCTCTGCCGGATCGGGCGGTTGTATGGTCTTTCACCCCGTCCAGGAGATGCATCCAAGTTGTCTATGTTGTCGTCGGTTTGTGTACGTTGTATCTCGTCCTGTGGGATTGTTGCTGATCTACGCTGCGGGAGAACGAACACATCAGCTTCAGGACGAAGAGCATAGGTCGGCTGGGGCATCCTCGTGGGTACTACTCCTCCATCATCCGACTCGCTATCTGTCCGTACAACTTCTCCCTGATCCCTTCGTGGTGTTTTCCTGGGACGAGGCCGGCGTTTCTGACTGGGAGGGCTGATCGGCTCAAGTTGATCACATGGAAGTAGAATATTTCGGTGGAGCACTCGAGTGCGTCCCGTCCCACGCTCTGGCCTGAGTTCATATACTGGACTATCTGGATGATATCTTCTGACGATCACATGAATTTCATCCTCCCAGTGGTTTCGAAGCTTTCCGGGGCCTCCTCTCTCCGAAAGGTTCCTAATCAGGACCCGGTCACCCGGATGAAGGTCTGCGGCGCCAGTCTTCTTGTCATAACGAGATTTAGCCTTATCAGTCGCTTTTCTTTTCTGATGTGAAGCTATATCATAGGCTTCCCGCATTCGCTCTTTCCATTCCTGGGAATACTGAGTGTGACTCACAACATCCTGAGAATTCTCCAGTCCAAAAGCAAGGTCAATGGGCAAACGCGGAAAACGTCTATACAACAAAAAGAATGGAGAATATCCTGTTGTCTCATGTTTGGTGCAGTTGTAGGCGTGCACTACCTTGTTGAGATGACGTCTCCAGTCTCTCTTCTCCTTTTGTCCCAGTGTCCTCAGCATCGCCAGCAGGGTACGGTTAAATCTTTCCGTTTGGCCATTGCCCTGTGGGTGGTAGGGTGTCGTACGGGAGTGAATGATCTGACTGTACCTCTCGAGTTCCTTGAAGAGTTCGTTTTCGAATTCCTCACCTTGATCGTGGTGGATCCGAGATGGAAACCCATACCGTAAGATAAAGTCATTGTAGATCTTCTCGGCTGCAGTACGCCCCGTCTTGTTAGTAGTGGCATATGCCTGGGCGAAACGGGTGAAGTGGTCGACGACCACTAGGATATACTCATATCCACCGGAACACTTTTCCAGATGGAGGAAGTCTATGGATATTAACTCGAACGGAGCAGTGGTTGTGATGCTACTCATGGGAGCCCTCTTCAGCACATTGGGTTTTTTACTCCTGATGCAGCCACACCGCTTGGTGATGTATTCCTCGATGTCATTCCTCATTTTCGGCCAATAAAATCTTGATCTTATTAGGTCATCCACTCGATCCACTCCTAAGTGACCCATGTCGTCGTGGAGTTCCCGCACTATTCTGGCATGGAAGACTTGCGGCATGACTAGTTGGACCCTACTGTCATTTCCAGCTTGTACTCTGTGGCAGAGGACACCATCCGTACTGATAAACAGTTTCTTCCATTCGCGACTCAAGGTAAGTGTCCTGTCCTTTACTTTCCCGAGTGCCGATCGCTTCCCAAGTCGCACAGCTTTTAGTACCAGGGCGATGACAAAGTCTTCTTCTTGTGCCTGTCTGAGAGATTCCTTCGGGATTATGTCAGTGGTACTTGGTAATACCTGGTTTTCCAGCTGTTCCGGGTCAGGTGCATGAATGGCAGAGCATATGATCCCAGTTTGTTGTACAGTAGCTGATGTTATCACGGCACCGATTACGCTTGAAGACACCTCTTCTGTGCATTCTTCAATGAGAGTATCGATGGGAAGTGGCAATCGGGAGAGAGCATCAGCGTCCCCATTCTTCTTCCCAGGACTGTACCTGATGGTGAAGTTGTAATCGGCGAGTTCGGCCACCCAACGATGTCTAGTTGCGTCCAACCGTGCTGTTGTTAGTATATACGTTAGAGGATTGTTGTCCGTATATACTACAAACGAAGGAGCGTAGAACAAATAATCCCTAAACCTCTCCGTTATTGCCCATTTCAGGGACAGGAATTCCAACTTGCCCGAGTGAAAGTGGTATCTCTTTTCTGCCGGAGTCAAGGAGCGTGATCCATAACCAATCACCCGGAGGATGCCGTCGCTCTGTCGCTGATAAAGGACGGCACCTAGCCCTTCATTCGACGCATCTGTATGAAGAACGTAAGGTAGTCCATAATCCGGATATGCCATCACCCCAGAGCTAGCTAGCGAGTCCAGGGAAGTACCTCGAGAGCGTCCTGATGTTCTTGGTGCCACACAATTCGCTCACCAGATGGTCTTTGTCCATTACTTTTACCGACTTTCTTCTTGAAGCGTCGACTGCTAGTTGTCATGGTATCACTCTTTGGTACCTTGAATAAGTCATAAAGAGGTGCTGCCTTGCGGGAGAAGTCGGGAATGTAACGACGATAATAACTGAGGAGCCCCATCAGTTGTCGAATATCTCCAACCGTTTCTGGAGTTCTGTTTTTCAAGGACAAGACCGCTTCCTTCTCCTTGGGATCAATGTGGTAGCCTTGCTGGGAGACGATGTTGCCTAAGTAGCGGACCTCACGCTTGAAGAGTTCACACTTGCGTGGCTTGAGCTTGATCCCCCGGTTCTTCAGCCGTCGCAGCACAGCTCTCACGTCCTTCAGATGCTGTTCAAATGTTGGACTGTAGACAATCGTATCATCCAGATACGGCAGGCAGATGTCATCGCGCAAATCAGAAAGGCAATCGTCCATGAACCTCTGGAAGACAGCTGGTGCGTTGGTTAGACCGAAAGGGATCCGGTTCCACTCGTATAATGCCCAGGGGGTAACGAAGGCTGTCAGTGGTTTACTATCCTCTGCCATGGAGCCCTGGTGGTATGCCTTGCCTTGATCCATAACGCTGAACCAACTGTTGCCGCCAAGACTGTCCAAAACATCTTGGATTTTTGGTAATGGCTGACGATCTCTGACTGTCTTTTGGTTTAGCTGACGGTAGTCAATACATAGTCTAAGTCCTCCATCTTTCTTTCTAACACACACCATCGGTGACGAGTAGCTTGACTTGGACTTCTGTATCCAGCCCCTGTGGATCAGGTCGCATAAGTATTCCTTTACTTCTTTGTATAGAGGACGCGGCATGGAAATATAGTTCTTTTGCACCGGAATATCATCAACGAGTTTAATTTCCATTTTCAGATCAGGAGCACACCCAATGTCTTCATCAGATCGAGCAAACGCATCAGCTTCTTCCAGTAACATCTGACGAACCGATCGCTTCTGCTGATCTGTTAAGTCGGTTTTACTCAAATCAACCTCCGGTTCCGAGTCTTCTGATTGTGGATAGACTTTCCCTCTAGAAGAGGTAGTTGATCTGTCAGCAGGTTGAACTTCCTCCTGTGGCATCGGAAAGATGGCACGAACGGGTTCTACCGACCCTAAAAACGTCCTACTATGAATCTCTATTGGATGCCGGGTTGTGTTCGTCACTGGTACTTTGATACTACGAGTGGATCTTGTTATATCCAGCAACACCTCGTCAACCTCTAGTCCTTCGGCCAATACAGTAGATGGACATGGATCAAAGAAAGCTCGCATTCCATCCGTTTCACTACCAAGTCTGACTGGGCACTTGACGTTGACTTTGCTCTTCGCAGGTACTGTTATACAACATTTTCCAGTCTTCACATCAGCGAATGTGTCTACTTTGGCTGTTCGTATAAAGTTCACTAAAGTCCCAACTTGTTTCTTGGCTACACTTGGGAAGGCCCTATGAATGCTCTCATTGACAGCATTCTGTTTTGGATCTATCCTGTCAGTCAGAAGCACATATTCCTTGATGAGATTATACCCTACGATCGGATTCTGAAGCTTCTTATCTTCAACCACCAGAAATGGAGCTATAATCTCACCTGGCATCTCTCCGCGGTACGGTAGGGAAAACGCTAGATCTACCCATCCCAGGTATGGTATCTGTGTCCCATTTGCTGCTCTAAGATCTAGATTTTCCCGGTCAATTCTGAAACTGGTCTCAACCCCTTCCTCACGTTAGTGATGACCCAATGGTGAGGGATCAAGCTGACCTGAGAACCTGTGTCCCATAAGGCTGTCGTTTTCACTGCATCTAGTCGACAGGAGACCAAACACTGCTCACCCACCAGCTTGGTGAGCCTGATTTCCTGCTTCGAAGTCAGCGGTCGAGTATAGCACCCGTTACAACCTAGTTCTGTAGCTTGTCCATCTTCTTGGTTCCTTTTGTGTTGGGACCCGTTTTCTCCAGTCACTTCAGGTCCCCTCATAGTGACTGGGACCCGTTTCCCGACGGCCCATTTTGCTTGAAAGATTTTTGCTTCCGCTTAAGGCAACCCGCGAAGTAATGTTCGTCACTCCCGCAGAAGAAACAGTGGGTGCAGGCGTTCCCTTTACCACGCTCACGGCACTGTGGGCACCCCCTGGCACGCGACTCGTTGGACACATTCGATCCTTTCCTGGCTGGCGGTCTGACTTCCTGTTGTTTAAGCTGTTCTGAAATTGTTGCAATCTCAGCTCTCAACTCTCTGACTTCATCCTTGACCTCTGTAAGAGCATTGGGCTTGCCAGGTTTTCTAAATTCTGAACCATCTGGGGCACACTGTGATACTTCAACCTGATGAGATCTGACTCGATTGCGCAATCTGGATGCTCTTTCTGTTTCTGCGGAACTTGCACTTCTCATTTTCCGGATCAGCTCAGTATCAGAAACATCCGGGTTCTGGAGCAAGGGTTGTAGTTCTTGCCGAATCGCATCACTGACCAGTCCGGTGTGTAGGGCGTGCAGAAACATTCCTTGTACCAATTCAGAGCTGTACTTAATACCGGACCCTGATTCTCTGGATGCGAACAGAACTGTCTGTCGTACATTAAGGGCCCTAATCAGGAAGTTCTGCGGGTCTTCTTTCGGCATCTGGGACAAATTACACAGCTCTTGATACAGCTCCGTTGCCGATTTATCTTCGTAGTGGGATTGGAGCATCTCTCTTAACATGGGTAGAGTTAAGTCGTCCAACTTTTCCATGTAGCTGCGGATTTCCACGCTGGGACCCATGGCGCGAAGTACTGCTTCCTTAATTTCCTCTTGTGTGTATCCTTGCTTCAGTCCAGAATCAATTTGTCTTGTGAAGCTGCTGAACGTAAGCCTATCTTTTTGGCCAGGTTCACCCAGTTGACCACTGATCTTAAAATCCTTTCGATACACACTGTTCGTTAGTCTTTCCCTGGTTCCTGCATCTCGAGCCATCGCTACTGCAGTAGATGTTGTTACTTGGGTGGATGATCCACCAGCCCGTGTCGGATTGTCAGAGGAAGGTGCTTCCCCTGAGATCGCTAGGAGTTGGTTGAGGAAGGCCTGTACCTCCCGGTAAACATGAAGACCACCATCATGTTGTTTTTCTTCTTCTACTTCTAAAAACTCGACAATGCGTTTAGCCATCTGTAATTTAGACTCTTGCTCTCCCAGAGGGATGCCTAAATGCTCATAAACTTTCCCTAACCCCTCAACAGACAATGTATACAATGTTCCCAAAACCTCACACTGCAGAGTTTCCATTTTTGCGATAATTTAGCCTGGAAATACTAATT
>JAVTVY010003073.1:0-34444 GCA_036873755.1 Hanleya hanleyi | reverse complement strand
CAGCAGGCACAGAGAACACTTTGGTTTGCACACGTCGGATAGGGTACTGGGCTGGTTTTGTTTCCAAGGCTTTCATGTGTCCCAATTGAACGGCTTGATTCGGTTTCACTTTTCGGACATACAGGACTGCGTCTTGGATGACAATCTTATAGTCCGCTACATGCCCCTCTACGTTAGTGGCCATCAAGGCAAAAGTGGGAGGCGCCCGCATCAGTCGGATTTTGATGGGGATCTTGTTCAAGAGGTACCGGTCTTGCATGAACATGTCTGCATGCAGTCGACCCATCATATCCACCGAGGCACTGTTCGCAGTGAAAGCCTTCGGTTTGTTATATCCCCCATTGTCCGCCGTGTCCATGTGCTCGGCCGTGTCCTTGTAGAATAAAGCGGTTGTCAGCTGAGATTTTTTAGCCTCTCGGCCATACGACAACAGTGTCTCGATGTAGGCTCGATAGGGGCACGTGTTGGTGGAGTCACTGATGAGTTTGTCGCTGAGAAAAATATCCACCTGCTGAAACATCGAGTGCAGCCAGAGATTCGTCGGGCCCACCGTTGCTTGGTCAGCGATTCTGGTGCCAGCCCCACTGACCACCTTGGCTTTCACATACAAGTAGGTATGGGCTAAATCCACATAGGCCGTATCCGCATTACTGATGGTGAACTCGATGGGCCCGGTTTCGTTGATGCTGGAGAGTGGGAGATGCTCCACCCATAATCCTTGTTCGACACTGGTTTGTGTGGGTGGCACGGTCCACAAATCAAATTCACTGTTGGTGGAGGGGCAGGACTCGGCGTGGATTAAGGCCATGTTTTAAGAAAAGATATCCCGGGTCTTCTTGGATGTGCGTCGTCGCTGGGCCGGTCGTCGACTGGTGCGTGATCTCGGTGGGGCAGCTCTTTTATTCCCTACGGTGCGTTGTGCTTTGGCCACCAAGACGCCTCCCGCTTCTTTGGCCCGTCGTTTCAAGGCTTGTCGGGGTGCCGTACCCCCAAGACATCACCGGCCACTTGCAGTCCACTGCGTACCGCTTGTTTGCCGATTGCTTTCACACCCCGCGTCACCAAGGGCAGGAACGTTTTCACAATGCTGCCGAGTATGTTCCCCAGTCCATGTCCTCGTTGCATGCGTGCACCGCTAAAGACCGGAAAGCCACCCTCGGCCTGTTGGGCATAATAGTCGGCATAGCTGCGTGCATCGCACTCGTAAGGTACTTTCATTATGCAAAGTGGGGAGCACGTGCTTGTCGAAAATGAAGTGTCAGCACCACTTCTCCTCGTTCGAATGCCACCGCTCGTCCCGTGTCATCTCTTATATCCACCGTGATCGTGTTGATGTCGGTATGTCGTACGGGCAGGTACATGATATGGTTGAAACTGTGGGTGACTTGATCGCCATACGTCTTTTTAATGGGGACCACCCGTAGCAGAGGTGTGTTGATATCGCCCACGATGTGGTTGTCCACCACGTCCGAGTAGAAGTAGAGTCCGTACATACCCGACTTCATATCCATCGGCATCTCGCCATGGTGTTGGTTGGGACCAGCGAACGTCTGTAGATCGAAACCCAGCATTTGCTGTAGTGTAGGACTGAGTTTCACATTCACGGTATCGGTGACGGTAAGCTGTGCCTTGTCGTTGTGTACGCTGACATCGAAGAACACGTTTCTCTTGAAGCGCAAGGCTATCAGGCGTGTTGCACTATCCGTCACCCCCCGTAGCGCCTTATCATGCATCAGTCTTGACAGTCCACCCATGAACTCTTTGGGGGTATCGTATTGGCCTTCGGGCAGGGTGAGCCGGGTGTTTTTGCCTTCGTAGGTGACCTCGTACCACACTTCATTGGCTCGCACGTTGTACCACGAGTAAGGGTATTGGATATCCACGAGGGCACATTCACACCGGCCAGGTAAATGTAACGGTTGCGGTAACTGGGTGACGTACTTGGCCACGGTGTTGTCAGGAAACACATCCAGCGAACTGTTACTGGGTAGGGTCAGGTAAAACATGGCGACTGAGCCGTCCTGCTGCTGCTGTTGGTTTTAATAGGTCTTCCAGGCCTTGGGCGGTTGTGTCCGGCGTCGTGTTCGTCGCGTTGACTTGCTACGTGTCACGGCTCTGGAGATGTGGGGTGTCTTGATCAAGGGTGTTTTTTATAGGCGCGAAAAGAAAGTGCCCGTTGTGGTGGTGTTTTGGGGGGTGACTCCGGTTCCCATTCGGCTTCCCAAGAAGGTAGTGGGCCACTCGGTGATTGCTGGGTTTGCTCAATAAAGGCCCAGCGGTGGGGGTTCCCCACCAATTCCTGTGGTACATGCATGTCTTTCAAGCCTTGAGCGAAGACCTCCCATCCTCGAGGATCGGTGTGCGATCTGCGTTGACGCATCAGATCATTCACTAAATCCGTCATGTGGGTGCTGGGGACCACCTGATTCTGTACCAGGAGTTCGCCTTTATCATTCCAAGTCATGTTAGGATTCTGTTTCATCCGTTGTAATACCAGGCCAGCTTGTTTCTTGAACGAGGTAGGTACACTCTTCAGCACTTCGTCTTCCACCCACTGTGGGGCTGTGGGGGCTACCTCACCCGGCTGTTGGAGCGGTGCTGAGGTCAGCGGTCTGTCACGTGGTGGTGGTGGTGGTGGTGGTGGTGGTGCTGTTGCTGGGGTAGACAGGTTTTGTATTGGTCCATGAACGTCATGTACCGTTGAAGCGTCTCATTGTACCGTTGTACTTTCTCACTGTCGCTTAACCCCGGTCTCTGTAAGATCTGCTGCATCTCTCCATCGAGGCTGTTTATGGTCTTCACCGTAGGTGGGACAGGGTAGGGTGATTGGAGGTTTTGCAGGAACCGTGGTTCGACGAGGACCATTTTTTTCGTGTGGTTCATTGTCGGCCGAAGAGTCCACCCAATACTGGACCCAACACGGAAGCGGCCAACGGTGCTAAGATGGCCCCGAGAAAGCCGCCTTCTGTAACACCTTTTTCTTTTGTGTTTGAGGGACCCGCTTGTGGACTAGGGTTCGGAGACCTGTCTTATGCTTGGCCAACTTGGTCTTCTGAGCCGGAGTCAGTGGTACGTTGCCTTTAACAGGTTGTACCCGATCTCGCACAGACAGCGTACAAGGTCAGGGTCCGCACCGCGTACAATGGTTCGGACCAACTCGGGTGGGGCCGTCTTCAATACACGGAGCGTGGGAGCGTGCTTCCGTACTCGCGCAGACATCCTGTACAACTAATGCTAGAACCCACAACTCTGCCCTTTTTATCCACCTCACAGACAAAGTCAACCCTGCTGTGGTATTCATTCTTTTTATTATTCCTCATCATCAAACACACAGACCCCAGCTGGGGGCGCCACTGTGGGTGTGTTTACATTATTTTTGCATGTACACGTGGTGGGTCTCTCCGGGAAAGATGCCGGTCCGTAGTCGAAGGTGGTCGGGGGTGGCTTGCTTGAGATCGAAGAGCATATACCCGTGCTGAGGGGTTGTGGCATCTTTGAAGGCTTCCAACGCAAACGGTGTGCGGCCGGGATACATCTGTCTCGCCAGGTGCAGCAGTTGAGTGGTATCTCTCGGGTTTTTGAAGACCACCAGGTAGTGGGCATTTAAGCTGATATTCCGATGTTCTTTGTTTTTACTGAACAGATTCTGCACAATGTAGATGATGCTGAGCCGTCGATGATGGCTGCCTTTGGTAAAGAGTTGGGTGACCCGTGCATCCGTCTCCGCCATGAGATCATCCACAACCACCAATGTGTCGGGTTCCAAATCGGCCAGGTTGGGTAGGCCTTCCACGAACGTGATGTGGGGCATTGCTGCATACGCTTCCTGCCATTCTCCGTAACACCACACGACTCGGGCAATGGGTGGAGGTGATCATGCTGTCGGCGTGTTGAAGGAGCTTCCTGACGAAGTGCGTTTTGCCGGAGCCCGTCGGTCCTGCGATGACGCAGGTGAAGGGATGCTGCCACCGAGGGTCCATGGTTTGAGGTCTATCCGTTGTCGTGGTAACCCGCTCTTGTAAATTTCGTACGAGTGAACTGGAGTGGTGGTGGGTACAACGTCGGTCGTCGTTGTCTGTTCACGTTCAGAGATGGTGCTGGGGGTGGGTACAACGTGGGTGGTCGTCGTCGTTGTCGGTTCACTGTGAGGGATGAAATCCGGTGGGTCTTGAGACGTAGTAGGTGTACTTGGTGTAAGTGTAGAGCTCGACGTGGCTTGTACGCGGGGTGTGGTGGTGGTGGTGGTGGTGGTGACTGGGCTCGATACGACTGGTGCTCTCTGTAGACCCGTTTCACTGATGGCTGGTGTTCTCAGTTGGTTAAGTAACGTACTGACATAGGTTACGTCGTAAAACACACCTCCGTACAACACACTCAGCAGGGTTAGCAATAGCACCCCAAAGACCACTTGCGCTTTGCGTGTTTTGCGAGACGCTGTCTTCGGAGGCAGCTGCTGTTGGTCCATAGCACTGGGGTCGGACGTGGAATGAAGGAGGACGGCAGTGGTGTCTGGCTTTATAGTCGTTTCACCTGGTTGGCCGCGATCCAGGAATTGAAGGAACTGGGCCAGCCTTGCCATTTTACGAAATGAAACAGTTTGCCACGTCGACGTTCCGTTTTCAAAATCTGCTCCACCGTGTAGTAGTCTTGCTGTGTTTTTACAACAGGCTGTAATTCCGTGTCGTAAAACGTCCCCAGCAACGTTTCGCCTTGGAGATCTTCCAGTTCATAGACTCGCCGCTGTCGGGGTAGGCGCCGTTTAATCAGGAAGTGCTCATCGCTCCAGTTGGGCAAGTAACTTTTCTCGAACTTGCCCTTGACTTTACTGATCCGTACAGGGTCGCCGACCTTGTACACCGCCTTCGTCGTTCTCTGCGATGGCCTGGGGTACAAGACACGCCGGACTTGGGCTTCATTGCGTTGGGTCACGGTAATGGGGGCTCTCTCTATACTTCGATGATAGGCTCGATTGTAACTCCTCACCAGTTTCGGGAGAACATCGATGTACCGCCTTGTATTCTTATAGGTGAAATATTTATACATGCGGCCTTTGAATGTCCTGTTGAACCTCTCCACCACGGAAGCCTTGGTCTCGTTGTACGTATGGAAGAAAACACCTTCTGTTTCTTGAGAAAGGCTTGGAACGGTCTGTTGAGGAATTCCGTGCCTTCGTCGGTTTGCAAATACAAAGGTTTGCGCCCGGTCTTGAAGATGTCTTTGAACGCCGCTATGAGATTTGCCCCCGTTTTCGTCCGGATGGGTACCACCCACGCATACTTGGATGGGATATCGATGCACGTCAAGATATACCGATTCTCATCGTTGTGTTTGGCAAAGGCGCTCATATCGACCAAATCCGCTTGCCACTGGGTATCTATTCCTCCCACGATGACCCGGTTCCGTAGAAAATGGCGACGGACAGATCGATGTAAGGTATAGGTGTCTTGTCTTCTTAACCAATCTCGGACTTGGGCACGTTGTATCCCCTGGGGTTTGGCCGCTCGATAGAGAGCCGACAATGCACTATAGGCTGCTGGACTGTCGGGACTGTAGTATAAGTTATCCAACACCTTCTCCCAGCGCTTCATGGTGACAAAATGATGATGGACCCTGGCTCTATCGTTTATTTATAACGGGTATATCTTGGGCCTGAGTTTCTTTCTGATTTTCTTCGTGGACTTCCACAGTGGCCATGGTCGATGACCAGTCCAACTCGTCTGATGACCGCTTGATAAGCACTTCATCCACATCCACCACGGCATCTTCCAATGCAGACCATAGATCAGGGTGAAGGGTAAAATGCACTGTACCTCCATCTAGCCGAGCCAATTGAGCAAAGAAAGGGCCGCGTCGAATGTACACATCGTGACACAAGTGGATGAGGTCGCCGTCCAGTTCACCAGACAACACCCGTTTGAATTTGGTCCAGCCCTCCTGGGACAGACGAATGTGAGCCGGGCACGGTTGTGTAGGGTCCGTGTCTCCCACCACCTCCTCCATGATATCGACCTTATCCGCATACACGTGCAGGAAAACCTCGGGGGTCAAGCTGAAATACGCCAGTACTATATGCTCCGTCATGGTCAGTACGTGAATGGTACCAGATTTCACTGTCTCTCGTATTTATAGGGAGAACCCCGTGAGATCAAAGGATCAGGTGGTCATGTCATTGGGCTGACTGAGTCTAGCGGGGTAATCAATGGCATCGTCGTCGGGTTCATGTAGTTGTTCATGGGGTTCAGCCATTGGCCCCGCGGCTTCATCACGGATTTTGTCTTCTTCTTCATCGTTCTGGCCCGTCATGTGTGTGTGGGTGGCTTCATGAGGTGACACTGTCATTCCAGCCTCTGCGCATTCTATACATATAGTATTTTCTCCATCCGCTTTTTTTTCATTAGGTTCATCTAGTGCGTGTTCGATAGCATGAGCCCATGCCAATTGGTGGGGTGATCGATCGTCGGGTATAAATAACTGGTCCACCAGAGGGCCTATTTTCTCCAAGGCTGACCACAGAGAGGGAGTTAGGAGGAAACTTCGAGCCGGCTCTTGGTAGCGTCCCACCCGTGGGTAGAGCGCAGTATGGTATACGTAGTTGGCCTTGTCCAGGTGGATCAGGTGTCCGTCTAACTCTCCGCTCAACACCCGTTTAAACTTAGTCCACCCATCACGCTGTAGTGTCACCGTATTCGATAAAGTCTCAGGGGACGCCCTCCAATCCCCGCCACTATCTTCCACCAGAGTCACATAATCTTCATAAACGTATAATCCCACCTGGTAAGGTGTAAGGGGGAGGATGGCTCGTAGGACGGATGACATGCTTGGTCCAAATGTCGAACGGTGAATGACACACCCTCTGTCTGACCCTGGTATTTATAGTGTCAATACCACAGCGCCAGGGTGAATAGGGCACAGACTAGTATGAGGCCAACCAGCCGGTGCTGGTTGCGGCGTGAGCGCTCGTGGTCCATAGCCCGAGCATCAAGGATGGCTGTCATAGTCCAGTAGTGGTGAGTGATGGCACGCCTCTCCATCGAGTGCACTCTGTGGAGGACCGCTTCTGTGAACTCGTTCAGGATCTGGCGTCGTCCCTCGTTGTCGTCGCCATCTGCAAACATGGACCGGACCACTGCTCGGTAACCCGTGAATGAATTCACCACGGTGGCATACTGTAAAATGCGAGTCGCATGGGGCTGGGTCTCCGCCATGGCTCTGTAGAAATGAAGGTGTGGGATCCAGAGGGACGTGTTTTATAGACCAGATGTAGCTCTACGGGTATAGTCCGTGATACGTACTATTCTGATGGGTTAGTCCAAAAAAAGGGAGCAACAACAACAACACAGATTACAGATCAATCCTTTTATTATGCGTGAACAACATAGAAATGCATGTACTGACCTGTCTGTGGGAGGTTTCCCACAATGGCGTTCACCTTCGCGTCTTTTCGTGTACGTCCGTGTCTTTTCGTTAAAGTCCGTGTATCTTCGGTAAAGTCCGTAGGCATTGGGCAAGGAAGCTTTTTCCCGAGACCGAATCACCGCCAGACATGACTGCATCACCGCGGATGAATACATTCTTGCACTCACTCACACCTCGCAACATTGTCTCATTGGACATTGGACCGTCTGACCTGGAGGTGACCCTTTGACCTTTTGACCCGCGTCTGCGCGCGCACTGCCGGGGATGACGCGCACTTCCGGAGAACTCGCGCGCGCGCTCGCGCTGCGGGGCGCTGGGGCGGGGCGGGAAAACACAAAACACACCGGCGATTGAACATACGGACGTCTAAGAGGAAACATTAGGAACTCTTCTATGTTTGGAGGTAGTTTTTAGTGAAAAACCCGGAAGTGACGTCATACAGGGTCCAGTTTTCGACACTGAGTGACCACATCCGACAAAATGGCCAGTTTTCGACACCGGATGTGCCGCCATCTTGAACATACGTGCCGCCATCTTGGATATGTCCCATAATGCACCGGGTCAAAATACTCGCTTCTGATTGGACGAGAGCTCTGGGACGGATTTGAAATACTCGCTTCTGATTGGACGAGACCTCCGTATTGCATCTGCGCATGCGCAGAATGATATTCCTACCGCACACCCAACCCATCAGATGCCCCTTCACGAATGCTTCACTTAGATACCTCACTCGACCCCATTGGTGCATTAGGGGCTCCCCTACATCCCAACACGGCTATTTTCATACACTTGGGCCACCGCGCATGCGCAGAATGCCGATAGTTCAACCCCACACCCAGCCCATCAGATGCCCCTTCACATAAGCTTCACTTTGATACCTCACTCGACCCCATTGGTCCATTAGGGGCTGCCCTAGCTCCCAACACGGCTATTTCCATACCCTTGGGCCACCGCGCATGCGCAGAATGCCGATAGTTCAACCCCATATCCAGCCCATCAGATGCCCCTTCACGAATGCTTCACTTTGATACCTCACTCGACCCCATTGGTCCATTACGGGCTCCCCTAGCTCCAACACGGCTATTTCCATACCCTTGGGCCACCACGCATGCGCAGAATGCCGATAGTTCAACCCCACACCCAGTCCATCAGATGCCCCTTCACGAATGCTTCACTTTGATACCTCATACGACTCCATTGGCCCATTAGGGACTCCCCTAGCTCCAAAACCGCTATTTCCATACCCTTGGGCCACCGCGCATGCGCAGAATGCCGATATTTCAACCCCACACCCAGCCCATCAGATGCCCCTTCACGAATGCTTCACATCGATACCTCACTCGACCCCACTGGACCAGTAGTCAATCTCCTAGCTCCAAAAAGGCTATTTTCATACCCTTTGGCCTCCGCGCATGCGCAGAATGCCGATAGTTCAACCCCGCGCCCAGCCCATCAGATGCCCCTTCACCTAACCTTCAATTTGATACCTCACTCGACCCCATCGGACCCTTAGGGGCTCCCCTAGCTCCAAAAACGCTATTTTCATACCCTTCGGCCGCCGCGCATGCGCAGAATGACGATATTTCAACCCCACACCCAGCCCATTAGATGCTCCTTCACCTAACCTTCACTTTGATACCTCACTCGACCCCATCGGACCATTTTATCTAGGGACTACTTTTTCTCCGCGGAAGCTTTTTCCCGAGACCGAATCACCGCCAAAACCACGGCCAAACCGCATCACCGCGCATGAATACATTTTTTTTTTTTTTTTTTTTGCCGGAACTTTTTTTTGCCCGAACATGCCCGAACATGCCCGAACCACGCCGCCATCTTGCTTTACAACAGGGCCGACACCCACCATCTTGCTTTACAACAGGGACGACACCTCAACCAATCAAATTCAACCTCACACTTACAATTCAACCAATCAAAAGCCTCGTTACAAACCATACAGGTGTGACGTCATAGTTACATCCGGGTGAAAGTTGGCTTTAGTTGCCCTTTATACACTACTAGTGTGATCAGTTTGATTTTGTGTAATTAATTTCTCTACCTGGTTCTGTCTGTATTTTTGGTTGGTCAACAATAGAAAAAGGGCCCGAAATCCAGAGTACACGGATATCGAATCTCTAAGTTAGAAAGTCGAGTTTCATTCTACGACATCCATAAATTTGAAAACCTAGGTTATCGACTGATAACTATAAATGTTTTCTACACAAATGTACAAAACAAAATAGAAACGGCTAAAGTTGAACGAGAAAATCGGGGTTGTCTGCTAGATAACCTAGGTTTTCGACCGTTGACTTAAGTTATCAATTCTAAAACTTAGGTTTTCCACTGGATAAATTAGGTTATCTGCGAACACCTGTGATTTCCGATTTTGTGAAAAAGAAACTCGAGGTTACGGAAAGAGAAACTCGGGGTTGTCTGGTGGATAACCTAGGTTTTCGACCGTTAAATTTTCGATTCGAAAACCATGGTTTTCTCTTTGATAACTTAAGTTATCTGTCAGAAAACTTAGGTTTTCGTTTCGATAACTGTGAGTTTCTGATTATTTGGATATTTGGCCTTCCATACGCGTTATCCAGAACTGGTCCTCTGCGCATAATTTCGGTGCCCTAAGCTTCAATCTAATTAAAATTAAATCCTATCTGCTCCCCCATTTGGATATGTCGCTTGCAGGATCTAACCGGCTTGCAGTAACGCACGTTTCAACCAATCCCGAAAACTCTTCATAGTACTTTGAAGGGAACATAATGGTAGGTGCATTCTGGTTGGCTCAGCCGAAACACACGCCAACCTGTCCGGGAGCCTTCTGATGTTGCCACCCTCCCGTCAGGTTGGCATCATAATGCGGACTATGGACTGGTACTTGGCGTAAACCCTAGGTAAAAGCAGAGACCATGACCCTATCCCCCCTCCCCGACTGCAAGTAAAGTAGTTAAAGTAATCGTAAACCTTCAAATAAAGTTTCCATCAAATGAAAGGCCATTGGAAACAGTGTCCGAAAATATTTATTGTAATTTTTTACGATTTTATTACACAGAGTAAACTGCAAATAAAGCATGGTATTCTATGGTGGTCTGTTGCAATCATATCTAGGTCCAGTGACGTCACACTGCCTTAATACATATATTTCAAACTTTGTACGCACTTTCCAATGCTTGATTCAAGCTAAAGGTATGTATACTTTGAGTTTCAACACAGACTGTTCCCATGTGCATTTTTCACCAATTGAGGGAATTAAATGCAAGATTCAAATTGACTTGACACTCATGAGTTATCATCTCCCAGATTTCGGTGAAACATGCACATTAGAACAGTGAATCTGTGTTGAAACTCAAAGTATACACACCTTTAGCTGGAATTAAGCATTGGAAATTGCATACAATGTTTGAAATATGTGTATTACGGCAGTGTGACGTCACTGGACCTAGATATGATTGCAACAAACCACCATAGAATACCATGCTTTATTTGCAGTTTACTCTGTGTAATAAAATCGTAAAAAATTAAAATAAATATGTAGACGTTCATAAAATATATACTTTATTATGGTTATCTTGTATATTTATTGATACAGAAGACAAATTGTCACGGGGGTGCAAAAACTGCCTCTAACGGGTGCTAAGAGCGCTAAGCACAGTAATCCCATCTCCCTCTACTGAGTGCATTTCTGATAAGGTAATGTTGATGAATATCCTCAGTTGGCCTAAGATTCTCAGATCGTCTGCCTGAGAGCAATTTGGTCAGAAGGTACTTATGTTGCTATTTCCTTCATATAACGTAATACCAATCCCGAAATAAAATGCGGAAGACCTCGTAGTTCTGGTTACATGCAGTATAGGACAGCTTCCAACATACCAATTCTGTTGTACGGCGTCGTATAGCAGCACTGGGAAAAGCGCGCATACAAAACAGTGCATACAGAACGCTCTATCTCTTAACCTGGAAAAACTCGCCGCGCGCCACTCGCCGGATGAACCACGGCGCACGGCGACTGGCGACTTTTGACTGTAGTGAAACTCGCCACTCGCCACGCGCCGTGGACCTCTCCGGCGCGCGGCGACTGGCGACTTTCTGCTATCTCTTAACCTGCAAAAACTCGCCAGTCGCCACGCGCCGTAACACACGGCGAGTTTCGCTCAATCTCTTAACCTGGAAAAACTCGCCGCGCGCCACTCGCCGGACAAACCACGGCGCGCGGCGACTTTTGACTTTTGACTTCTGGAATTCTCAGGACTTTTTCTCAAGTGCGCATGCCCGGGGAGCATCAGTTATGCAGTTGCAATATCATAAATCACAGTCGTGATCTCATAGAATTTGAGGAAGTAAAAAAGGGGGGAAAAATATGGAAACTGTTGAAATACGTCTTTTCATCTTTAGAAATAGGGTCTTGATAGTTAGTAGGGTTTGTGATACAGGAAATATCAACCTAATAAAGAGCCGCTCTAGGGATGAAAACAACAATAAATATCTTATACAAAGATACCGCCCGACTCTTTCACATAAAACTTACGAAGAGAGAAATTCAATCATCCAAAGAAAACGTTAGCATTTTTCTTACTTTTTTAATCAATATGACGATGAGGCTCAATTCGCATTCTTAATATTTCATACAGCATATTAGTTGACGTTGCTTTTATCTTGTAAAACAAAATTCCCGCATCGAGTGCTTTATTGTATTTAAAATAAGGAACAATTTCAAAGCCATTCATTCTGAATTGAAAACGATATGCTGTTTTATAAATATATATAGGCACTTATATAAAACGAATGAAAAAACGATTGAAAATGTTGTCTTGGTGTTAATAAGAACTGAAACTTTTTTAAATATACCAGCAGAAAATAACGGGAGTATGGAAGTTCTGCACAGAAACGGATAACGAGTATTTTAATAAAAAATATCTGCACATTTGACAAAATTAGATTGCCCTATAGGCTTATTGCATTAAAACAACTTCAAACAACAACTATGCTAATTATTACAGATAGCTTACATCTTCAAAATTAGTTACATAAGCATCAGATGTAGCTGGAGAGTTCATTCATTAGAAATTATGTATATTTTTGCACGAGGAAGAGATTTAAAATTAAATTAAATGACAGCATGTTTCGAACAAAAAATATTCCGATAATTGCTGCTCCCGGGCATGCGCACTTGAGAAAAAGTCCTGAGAATTACAGAAGTCAAAAGTCGCCAGTCGCCGCGCGCCGTGGTTCGCCCGGCGAGTGGCGCGCGGCGAGTTTTTGCAGGTTAAGAGATAGCGTGAAACTCACCGCGTTTTACGGCGCGTGGCGACTGGCGAGTTTTTGCAGGTTGAGAGATAGCAGAAAGTCGCCAGTCGACGCGCGCCGGAGAGGTCCACGGCGCGTGGCGAGTTTCTCTGAAGTCAAAAGTCGCCAGCCGCCACGCGCCGTGGTTCGTCCGGCGAGTGGCGCGCGGCGAGTTTTTCCAGGTTAAGAGATAGAGCGAAACTCGCCGCGTTTTACGGCGCGTGGCGACTGGCGAGTTTTTCCAGGTTATGAAATAGCAGAAAGTCGCCGCGCGCCGGAGAGGTCCACGGCGCGTGGCGAGTTTCTCTAAAGTCAAAAGTCGCCAGTCGCCACGCGCCGTGGTTCGTCCGGCGAGTGGCGCGCGACGAGTTTTTCCAGGTTAAGAGATAGAGCGAAACTCGCCGCGTTTTACGGCGCGTGGCGACTGGCGAGTTTTTGCAGGTTAAGAGATAGCAGAAAGTCGCCAGTCGCCGCGCGCCGGAGTGTCCACGGCGCGTGGCGAGTGGCGAGTTTCTAAAAGTCGCCACGCGACGCAAACTTGGCCCAAATAGAACACCATAGAATGGAGAATAAAAATAATATTTGATCAGTTGAATTTCTTAGGTCTTACAATGAGACCTTCCCACTATTTCGGAGTACAATTAAGTGCGGGCCGTACAGCCTGTATAACCAACTGCATGACCATGATTGATTGTGCAGTTCCGGCTTAACATGTTACAAGTGAGCGTGACTTATCTTCCATTGTGATAGTATTTTAGCACTCCCGATTTATTAGAACTATTTTATGAAGCTTATCGCTTGCCCATGCCATGCATAGTATATCGGAAAAGCTGAATCTTAGATTATTGTACTGTCTAAAAAAACTTGAGTGAACTGTTCCACTCAAGTTTGAGTGAAATGTACTTGTTCACTCAAACTGGAGTTGCTTTTCACTCAACTTGAGTTACTTTTCACTCAACTTGAGTTAAAACCACTCAAGTTCACTCAACTTGAGTGGGATGAATTTCCACTCTTATGCTTGAGTGAATGTCACTCAAGTTGAGCGCATTTAACTCAAGTTCAGTGAAAAGTAACTCAAGTTGAGTGAAAATCTCACTCAAGTTTTGAGTGGGATGAATTTCCACTCTTACTTGAGTGAAATTTCACTCAACTTTTTTTAGAGAGTAGTGATTAAGCCAGACCTTCCGGTGGAATTGGCCGTATATTATCAAAAGTCCAACAAGTGGGCCTTTAAGCCCCGGACAATCAATCGCATGTGTCTGTTTACAAAATGATCCCTGGTAACCACGGTAACAACGTATCGTATACATACCAAACTCTTCTAATCTCATGTGTCACGGAAATGTCAGAATAATCATACATCCTGGAGTAGACGACTCTCAACAAATCACACAAAACAGCACAGAATGACGCCAATCGAAACTACAGGATGTAGAACATTTACATCGCCAGATCGCATGCCCATGCACACTCCCAATAAAGCCATCTGGTGTCGTCCAGAAGTTACGTACGTTCTATCATCCACAAAATACATTCATCAGTATCATCAGAAGCAGTTTTCATGAACTTCTGGTGTCATACAATCTGAACCTGCTGATAACTCCATAGTTGTATGTTGCACCTAATCTTTTGTATCGATAAGGCTCACTAAAACTAATTGTTTGCTTATCATCACCACCAACGCCCGCCCCAATTTCTCTCTCTCTCTCTCTCTCTCTTTCTCTCTCTCTGCAATGTCAACACCCCAATTGTATTCAGTCTACGTGCGCCTAAAAGCATGGAAATTGATTAGCGTTGATTAGCGTGTTTGATGGTAAATATTCCGTAAAACCAGGCTAGTAGTATATAACTGTCCTTTCGGGCCCCCTTCTCCCCGGATGTAGCTATGACGTCACAACTTCCTATGGTGGCGCCATCTGTATACTTTGGATGCAAGGGAGGAAACGAGGCGGTGGGGAGGTCACGGGGAGGTCACAGAGGTCAAGTGCACTATAGTTCCGGCAACCTTTGACCTCGAATTCTTCCGCGGTGGTGCGGTCTGGTGGTAATGCGGTTGCGGGAGAAAGCTTCCGCGGACAGAAAGTAGTCCCATGGGTTGAGGAGACAACTCGAATGTTTGGCCGCCATCTTGAATTTTTGCCTCGTCTCATGTCACGGTAAATTCAGCAACATTACCCTCAAAAAACCCTCACATTACCCTCAAAAAACCCTCTAAGACATATAATAATAATAAAGATACCCTATAGGTGTTGTACCATCTTATTATGACGAGTCTAGGATCAGTGCGACCCCAGGGTCGAGCGTTTATTGTCCGATATGTCTCCGCAAAAAATAAACAAACAAAATGGCGGCGCTTGCTATGGGTATTCCCTTTTGACATCACGACATCGATCGCGCTGCCCTCTGGAGGCAGGGAAGACAACTTCTGACTGGGCGAACCCTCTGTAGGACAAATGCCGGGTCCCCTGATTCAAACATTTGCGTCTTTACGGGGAATGCCTGTATGATGTATAGGGGTGGTTATTTTGGTCTTGTGGATTTTACTATGGGTTGTGGTTCGTGAAGGGACATCTGATGGGCTGGGTGTGGGGTTGAAATATCGGCATTCTGCGCATGCGCGGTGGCCAAAGGGTATGGAAATAGACGTTTTGGAGCTAGGGGAGCCACTAATGGACCAATGGGGTCGAGTGAGGTATCAAAGTGAAGCATTCGTGAAGGGGCATCTGCCTGGACTAGCGGCTCGGGCGTTGTCACCATTCTGCGCATGCGCAGACAGGGAATTGTGGGAAAAGGGTATGGAAATAGACGTTTTGGGATCTAGGGGAGCTCCTAATGGGCCGATGGAGTTGTATGAGGTATCCATGTGAAGCCTATGTGAGGGGGCATCTGACTGGACTAGTGGCTGGAGCGTTGTCACCATTATGCGCATGCGCAGGGAGGGAATTGTGGGAAAAGGGTATGGAAATAGACGTTTTGGGATCTAGGGCAGTCCCTAATGGGCCGATGGAGTTGTATGAGGTATCAATGTGAAGCCTATGTGAAGGGGCATCCAGTCATGGGTGGGTGCATGTAAAATTTTTCCTGAAAAAAAACGGAACACGGACTTTATCGAACAATCTGGGAAAATGCCTATATGGGGTATGAGGGGGGTGGTATATAGGTCGCCGGGCTTAAACGGGGCTTGCCTATCAATAGAGTTATCTCCCCAGCCATTTTGGGGCAGTGAAGGAAGGTATTTGGTGTAGAGAGGGACCATCCCTGGTCCGAATGCGTCGTATGAGGTGTCATCTTGTAGCAACGTCCGCCAACGCCAAGCTTAACGCTTCAACGCCCTGGTGAAATAGCTCAGAAGTTCTGATTTTCTAGATATTCCATGGAATTGTCACTAATTCTTCGAAATGCAGTGACGCCCGTCGACGCCATGATATAGACCGGAGAGAGAACAACAACAACAACAACAACAATGATGACACATGAGAGAACAACAACAACAAGAAGTTTTTTCATATAGTTTATTTTCCCCAATGTTACAGTATACCCACGCTGGGGAGCCGCGTTGGGTATGTTTACAACTCAAAAAGACTCTTGCCCAATCAGAGGCCACCATTTGCATCTGTCATATTCGTTCCTGTCCGTTAGATGTATTCTTGTCCAATCAGAAGTCGCCATTTCAGCAAGTTCCATCTTCGACCATGTTCGCTCTGAACCGTTTATTCTAATCATCGTCGGACAGGCCTGGATATTCTTCGGGCAGCATGTCCTGAAACAGTTGTTTGCGCATTCTGATCGAATTTTCCAGGGCCTCGGTGGGTGGTAGCCCCATAGCCTCTTCCAAGTGACGCTTGGTCTTCATGATGGACCTGTGTGTGGGATCGCCTTTCATTTCAAGCGGTAGTAAGGTATACTGTTCATAGATCGCCATGGCTGTTTTCCTGATGCGGGGGCGCATTTGGGTGTACGTCTGTTGTAAATTATCCTCTCCGGCGTCCTCAATCGCTGCAGCGTAAGTATTGATAGCTGCTGTCACAATACGATCCCAGAAGGTAGGTTCTGCCTCACTTTCCACGGACGTATGCTGACTATACCGGCGCGCAAAGGTTTCCACTGCGGTGGAAACCTTTACACCGCGCGCGCCGGGGTCAAAGGTCAGTTCCGGTCACCTTTAGCGACGTACACCAATCAGAAGCGAGTATTTCAAATCCGTCACAGAGCTCTCGTCCAATCAGAAGCGAGTATTTTGACCCGGTGCATTATGGGACATATCCAAGATGGCGGTTCCAAAATGGCGGATCCAACATGGCTCCAAAATGGCGGATCCAACATGACCTGGAAAGCGGCGTATGTCAGAGCAATAGCACAAAAGCAACATTTGTTTGAACGCATCATTAAACGACGTTAAAGCGTTAAGAAAGTGTGTTAAGGCGTTGAGACGGGCGTTAAGGCGTTGAGACGGGCGTTAAGGCGTTGAGACGGGCGTTAAGGCGTAACGACGGGCGTTGACGGGCGTCGCTGCATTTCGATGAATTGGTGTCAATTCCATGGAAATCAGAGCTTCTGAGCTAATTCACCAGGGCGTTGAAGCGTTAAGCTAAGCGTTGACGGGCGTTACTGTCTATAAAAGCGAGCGTATTTCCAAAAACACGCACAGTCGACGTTCAACCGTCAACATGACTTATACTTGCTCTGAGTGCGAACGCACGTTCACCAGACATTACGATATGATGCGACACCAGAAAACTATACATGGGATTGAAGACTCTGAGGAGTCCGTTGAGGCGGATGCTGATACAGAGACTGCTGAGAGTGTACCGACTGATACCGAAACAGAGATTGCCGAGAGTCTATCTAGTGATGCGGGGAGTTTGACCTCAGATAGTCAGCATACGTCCGTGGAAAGTGAGGCAGAACCTACCTTCTGGGATCGTATTGTGACAGCAGCTATCAATACTTACGCTGCAGCGATTGAAGACGCCGGAGAGGATAATTTACAACAGACGTACACCCAAATGCGCCCCCGCATCAGGAAAACAGCCATGGCGATCTATGAACAGTATACCTTACTACCGCTTGAAATGAAAGGCGATCCCACGCACAGGTCCATCATGAAGACCAAGCGTCACTTGGAAGAGGCTATGGGGCTACCACCCACCGAGGCCCTGGAAAATGCGATCAGAATGCGCAAACAACTGTTTCAGGACATGCTGCCCGAAGAATATCCAGGCCTGTCCGACGATGATTAGAATAAACGGTTCAGAGCGAACATGGTCGAAGATGGAACTTGCTGAAATGGCGACTTCTGATTGGACAAGAATACATCTAACGGACAGGAACGAACATGACAGATGCAAATGGTGGCCTCTGATTGGGCAAGAGTCTTTTTGAGTTGTAAACATACCCAACGCGGCTCCCCCAGCGTGGATATGCTGTAACATTGGGGAAAATAAACTATATGAAAACACTTCTTGTTGTTGTTGTTCTCTCATGTGTCATCGTTGTTGTTGTTGTTGTTGTTGTTCTCTCTCCGGTCTATATCATGGCGTCAAGGCGTTATGTTAGAGCGTTAAGGCGTAACGACGGGCGTCGACGGGCGTCGACGGGCGTCACTGCATTTCGAAGAATTAGTGACAATTCCATGGAATATCTAGAAAATCAGAACTTCTGAGCTATTTCACCAGGGCGTTGAAGCGTTAAGCTTGGCGTTGGCGGACGTTGCTACAAGATGACACCTCATACGACGCATTCGGACCAGGGATGGTCTCTCTCTACACCAAATACCTTCCTTCACTGCCCCAAAATGGCTGGGGAGATAACTCTATTGATAGGCAAGCCCCGTTTAAGCCCGGCGACCTATATACCCCCCCCCCCCCCATACCTCATATAGGCATTTTCCCAGATTGTTCGATAAAGTCCGTGTTCCGGTTTTTTCAGGAAAATTTTTACATGCACCCACCCATGACTGGATGCCCCTTCACATAGGCTTCATATTGATACCTCATACAACTCCATCGGCCCATTAGGGGCTGCCCTAGATCCCAAAACGTCTATTTCCATACCCTTTTCCCACAATTCCCTGCCTGCGCATGCGCAGAATGGTGACAACGCTCCAGCCACTAGTCCAGTCAGATGCCCCCTCACATAGGCTTCACATGGATACCTCATACAACTCCATCGGCCCATTAGGAGCTCCCCTAGATCCCAAAACGTCTATTTCCATACCCTTTTCTCACAATTCCCTGTCTGCGCATGCGCAGAATGGTGACAACGCCCGAGCCGCTAGTCCAGGCAGATGCTCCTTCACGAATGCTTCACTTTGATACCTCACTCGACCCCATTGGTCCATTAGTGGCTCCCCTAGCTCCAAAACGTCTATTTCCATACCCTTTGGCCACCGCGCATGCGCAGAATGCCGATATTTCAACCCCACACCCAGCCCATGAGATGCCCTTTCACGAATGCTTCACTTTGATACCTCACTCGAGCCCATTGGTCCATTAGTGGCTCCCCTAGCTCCAAAACGTCTATTCCATACCCTTGGGCCACCGCGCATAAGCAGAATGCCGCTATTTCAACCCCACACCCAGCCCATCTGATGCCCCTTCACGAATGCTTCACTTTGATACCTCACTCGACCCAATCGGACCATTAGTGGCTCCCCTAGCTCCAAAACGTCTATTTCCATACCCTTGGGCCACCGCGCATGCGCAGAATGCCGATATTTCAACCCCACACCCAGCCCATGAGATGCCCCTTCACGAATGCTTCACTTTGATACCTCACTCGAGCCCATTGGACCATTAGTGGCTCCCCTAGCTCCAAAACGTCTATTTTCATACCCTTGGGTCACCGTGCATGCGCAGAATGCCGATATTTCAACCCCACACCCAGCCCATCTGATGCCCCTTCACGAATGCTTCACTTTGATACCTCACTCGACCCCATTGGACCATTAGGGACTCCCCTAGCTCCAAAACGTCTATTTTCATACCCTTGGGCCACCGCGCATGCGCAGAATGCCGATATTTCAACCCCACACCCAGCCCATCAGATGCCCCTTCACGAACCACAACCCATAGTAAAATCCACAAGACCAAAATGACCACCCCTATACATCATACAGGCATTCCCCGTAAAGACGCAAATGTTCGAATCAGGGGAGATGACCCGGCATTTGTCCTACAGAGGGTTCGCCCAGTCAGAAGTTGTCTTCCCTGCCTCCAGAGGGCAGCGCGATCGATGTCGTGATGTCAAAAGGGAATCCCCATAGCAAGCGCCGCCATTTTGTTTGTTTATTTTTTGCGGAGACATATCGGACAATAAACGCTCGACCCTGGGGTCGCACTGATCCTAGACTCGTCATAATAAGATGGTACAACACCTATAGGGTATCTTTATTATTATTATATGTCTTAGAGGGTGTTTTGAGGGTAATGTGAGGGTTTTTTGAGGGTAATGTTGCTGAATTTACCGTGACATGAGACGAGGCAAAAATTCAAGATGGCGGCCAAACATTCGAGTTGTCTCCTCAACCCATGGGACTACTTTCTGTCCGCGGAAGCTTTCTCCCGCAACCGCATTACCACCAGACCGCATCACCGCGGAAGAATTCGAGGTCAAAGGTTGCCGGAACTATAGTGCACTTGACCTTTGTGACCTCCCCGTGACCTCCCCACCGCCTCGTTTCCTCCCTTGCATCCAAAGTGTACAGATGGCGCCACCATAGGAAGTTGTGACGTCATAGTTACATCCGGGGAGAAGGGGGCCCGAAAGGACGATTATATACTACTCAGGCTTAATATTGAATGTAGAAATAAAACTCTGTCGTCCGCCTCACTTTCTTGACGAGTAGGTCATGACCAACGAACAATTAAGTTTAATGAGTCTGATAGTGAATCATAATGCACAACTAGACTCGTGCCCAGCTCCAATTCGCTATCGCTCTATGGAGACTAGTTATCGACAGGCATTTTAAATCAGCACTGCACAGTGATTGGCCCATGGTATTCTCCACCCACCATGCCCCTCCATGCTTGTTTGGACGTCGGCAAAATGGTACATCTTCAGAAAATTTATGACCTAGGCCTATCCCAAAGTTCACAAGATCATTATTGTTTAGCATCATCAGATAAACAAGACTAGTACGATCAGACAACATGCAGGCGAAAATACTGTATAATTGACGTAATTCGTTGTTTTCCGCGTTTCAATGGTTGATCTTCAATGCAGAATCTAGGTCAACTAAATTTATAATGTCTGCTGCTTCAAACGAGTAGGCCTACAAGTACGTTCTGTTTTATTTTTTTAACAACAAAACTTGCATAATGTTAGCAACAAAAGTACATATCATAGGGCGTATGAACAGTACTATGTATTGAATGAAGAACAGAAATGCTGCAAATCCCCTGACCTGATCATGTACATGTCACGCTAAGAACCTTGGAATAGGTCATAAATTTTCCGAAGATGTACCGTCTTGCTCGACGTCGTGGTAGTCGTAGAAGCGAGGGCTTTATTTAGGAAACCTACCATAATCGCTCATCGCTCATCAAATCTTACAAAGGATCTATATAATACTTGGTGGATTGGTGGCCGTAGCGCTCAAGGCCCTTTATCGCACCATAGACGAGTACTGGTCACTAGATACACACGAACAACAACAACAACACATATTGACATTGGTCTATTTACCGGTCTAGATTTAGACCGGTAATTCAGCCACAGCCAATCAGAGAATACAAAATGCCTGTCGCTTACTGGCCCCCAACGGTGGGACACCCTAGTTCAAGTTTCAAGTTTCCTAAGTTCCCTAGTTCCAAGTTCCCAAGTTTCAAGTTCCAGCTCCGTAGTTCCAAGCTCCAGTTCCCCCAAGCTTCGCCTCCAAAGTTCAAAAGCTACAGTTCAAAAGCTCACAGACCCAAAGCTCCCAGATATGATACACATCTGGTTGTTTAAGAGGCATAACACATATGCCATTGTCAATCAGCCCTTATTATAATGTTACTTATTACTGTCTAGCCTCTTCAACACATGTTTTGAATTGTTGTGGAGCTCACTGATTATAGATTACAGATTAAATAAGCCGCATCTAACACCTACTGGAACCAATTTTTTGGGGGGATTAGAAGTTTGTGAAAACATCCTTCAGGATAGCACGGCCATGGAAAATAACTTTAAATGGAAGAAAATCATGTCCATCCTCTGTAGAGGAACTTAGATTACACACTTCCATCTTATAATTTTACAATCGATCAGTTTCTTTTGTCGTGAAACTTCGCTGAGATAGCTATGAGGTCATAGAAAGTGACCAACCTTCTCTCTCAAATTCAAATGCCCATCGTATAAGATTTTTGGAAGTTCGGAAGACCATGAATACGCGTCAGGATAGCTATGGGATCAGGGAAAGTAAGTGAAGAGTAAAGGGGGTACATTACCATGCCTTTATGCAGAACTATTTGGATGATTTGCTAAATGATTCCGACTGTCGCATTGACCCTCTTGATCACCAGATACCCCATATAAATCGAATTACCGCGGTTCACTTACACATCAGCAGCCAAAATTAGAGGTATGTATGAATGGACGGCAATTAGTTTCATTTCAAAGATTTCTCAGTTATGGAATTCATATAATCGTCAGCATTGTTTCGATTTTTTAACCTCCGTCAAAATTTGATCGAAGGATAGTGTTGTCGTCATATATGTCCGTCCGTCCGTCCATCACACCTTTCTCGTTACCCAGATATCTTTAGAATGGTTTACCCTAGGCACACCAAACTTGCAGTGCACACCCATATGCTCGTGAACCAGAACCCTGTTGGTTGGAAACTTTGGCGGCTATCTTAAATCTATGCGAGACCATCATAGCTTTCTCATTACCAAGATATCGTTAGAACGACTTAACCTAGGCTCACCAGTGCACATCCATATGCTCGTGACCCAGAACCCGAATGAATCTGGATCAGATTATTTGGAAACCTTGGCGGCCATCTTTAATTTATGCGAAACCATTAATCTTGTGTATCTCGGGTACCTTTTCGCTGTTCAGTGTGAAACTTGGTATAGATTATCAATGCATCAAGAAACTTTGAAGGAATGACCAAATCAGTTTCCCTGAATCGGTGGAAACCTTGGCGGCCATCTTTAATTTATGAAAAATCTCAAATGATATTAGAGATATCTCTAATAGTAATATCCTTGAAGTGTTCTATGTGAAACTTGGTATACAGCGTCGATGTATCAAGAGAGTCGCAATGAATAACCACATCAGTTCCTCTGAGTGGTGGGAAGGATGGACGGCCAGCTTTAATTCATGCAAAATCATCAATGATCTCTATCTCTGATAACGTTCAAGTGCTCGATGTAAAATGTGGTATACATGTACATCATCGATGCATCAAGAGACTTACGATAAATGACAGTTATGGTTTCTGTGATTGGGCGGAAACCTTGGTGGCCATCTTTAATTTATGCAAAATCTTTAATGATGTATATCTCTGATACCATTTCAGTGTTCTATACGAAACTTGGTATATATCATCGATGTATCAAGAGACTTGCAGTGAATAACCACATCAGCTCCTCTGAGTGGCTGGAAGGATGGGGCGGCCATCTCTAATTTGTGCGAAATCATGAATGATCTCTATCATTGATACTCTGATCTCGATGTAAAATTTGGTATACATCATCGATGCATCAAGAGACTTACGATGAATGACAGATCTGGTTTCTTTGATTGGGTGGAAATCTTGGCGGCCGCCTTTAGAGCCAGGGAAACTTACTTTGATAAGTTTGCGCTTCCGACTGTTTGGCGGTAGACATTTGGTAAGCAGGCCGAACACGTTTAATGACTTCAACGACCGAATCTCGCCGAAAAGTCAAAAAGACCACCCCTCATAGAGAAAATCAAAACAATGCCAACGAATGATAATATGAATCACAGACTTGCAACATCTTTGAAATGAAACGAAATGTAATTATTTTGGAAGATAATAAATTTATTCGAATTAAATGTTGTCAACAGGATTGGGCGGTGATTGAAATTTCACTGGCACTATGACTGAATTATTATAGGACTTAGTATAGGTTATGACTGATTTGTTCAACACTCTAAGGCCGAATTAATGCACTTGACTGAATTTTCTTCGATAAATGTGATCAAATTACAGAAGACCATTGCGAGTATTTGTTATCTCTTATAGTCTTGTGCGTTCTTGGTGTTGAATACAAATAAAGCTGAAAAGGTTAAAACAATCTTTCATGAATATTTCATCTATCAGAGAAGATATGGGCATTTGTCCCGGCTTAATGTCATATGATTGAACATAGATGAAGTCACTGAATAGCCCCAGTCCAACCGTCCACGACATGCTTACATAACTCAAAATGTTTTCTTTATTCAGTAAATCATCCTATCATTGCTCCATAAGCGCATGGTAATGTACCTCCTCTACTCCCCAGATTCCATAGCTGCATGTCACCCCCCTGATCCCAAAAATCTTTTAGGTTGGCTTTTTTATTTAAAGAGCGGAGGGACCCATTGCTATTCTGGAGGGTTTTATGACCTCTTGACCACAACTGGGTGGGTGAGTGAGTGAATGAGTGAGTGAATAGGATTTAACGTCGTTTTCAACAATGTTTCAGTCATATCATGTGCCAGAACATGAAAGTGCTTACAGTCCCTGTTATCCTGGACGCTGATCACACTTTGTTTTCAACAATGTTTTAGTCATATCACGTGCCTATTTGTGCCAGAACATGAGAGTGCTTACAGTCCCTATTATCCTGGACACTGATCAGCCCAGTCAGTACACCACCCGGTCACCCATCCAAGTATTGACCGGGCTCAACATTGCTTAACTTCGGTAATCTGACGAGAACCGGTGTGCCCAACATGATACGCAGTCATATAAGTGAAGAACACAATTAATATACAGCAAGATTGGAGCTGTGGAGCTTCAGACCCTGGAGCTTGGTGGCTGGGCCTTTGAAGAATAGTTTTCCTGTAATTTATGACGGTCCCAGCAGTGGATGATCTCAAGTGATATATGGTGCTGATATAGCTATAGAGTTATGTTGACCTTTCTGTTTATCAAGGTGCTGGGGTAACTTGACATAAACTTGATATCTCATGTGCAGCTTGAAGCCTCCACATGATGAGGCAGTATTTATGCAATTTCACTCCACAAACTGATATATCCAGATTTATATGGAGTAGATTATCTTGGGGAACTTGGAAAACAGAATAAACAGGAAGGGAGATAACGTTTGTATTAAACACTAATCATTTGCTATGATAATCCTGATCAAACACCATTGGAAATCATAATATCTCAAGGCAATGCTTGAGTAGTAACATTCAGACTATTTCTACGGATACATTCGAACAATAATGAACCTAAGCAAATTAAATATATAATTAGAAACAAAATGGCACAGGCAAACCATTGAACAAATTACGCAGTCTTCCTTTACAGGGATGTGGTTCGGCAGGCTATGGAAAGATATTTGCAGGGCGGCTCCAGCAGAGGTATATTGATATTTTATATTACACTCTTAAAATGAAAGTGTTGTACTTAGTATTATAAACGATGAACGAGGGGAAACACGGTATCAAAGGTTATTAAACATAACTCTCGTAGAAAGTGTTGAAACATAGTGTTATATACATTATATAGTGCTGTATCAGGAGCAATACTTGTAACACTGTATAGGTGTTATATTCCAAACATAATATTGCTTCTGACACAGCCATATAATGTTGGATATAATATATTAATATATAATAAATATATATATATCCGTTTGGCGGTAGGCTCATCAAACAGGCTGAACATGTGACGGTTTCAGCGAATGAACCTCGCCAAGAAATATTATGAAGTTGCGCATCTGAAAACCCCTCGGCTCAGGGCGCCAGCCATTCATAATATATTGAGTTTGAACCAAGATGTCAAAAACACCTAACAAATATACAGATTATCAAAATTTTTCCAATTAGAAATGGCCCATAAGGTTTCCGTCCAATCAGAGAAACCGGTATTCATTACATAAATCTCTTGAATCATCGATGATGTACATGTATACCAAGTTTCGTACAGAACACTTAAAAGATATCAGAGATATACATCATTAAACATTTTGCATCAATTAAAGACGGCCGCCAACATTTCCGCCCAATCAAAGAAACCAGAACTGTCATTCATCGTAAGTCTCTTGATGCATCTCGATGTATACCACATTTTACATCGATCACTTGAACGTTATCAGAGATAGAGACCATTGATGATTTTAAATAAATTAAAGATGGCCGCCCATCCTTCCCACCACTCAGAGGAACTGATGTGGTTATTCATTAAGACTCTCTGGATACATCGACGCTGTTTCATATAGAACACTTAAATGGTATTAGAGATATATATCATTTGAGATTTTGCATAAATTAAAGATGGCTGCCAAGGTTTACACTGAATCAGGGAAACTGGTTTGGTCATTCCATCGAAGTTTCTTGATGCATTGATAATCTATACCAAGTATCACACTGAATAGCGAAATGGTACCCGAGGTACACAAGATTACCGGTTTCGCATAAATTAAAGATGGCCGCCAAGGTTTCCAACCAATCGGATCCAGATTCATTCGGGTTCTGGGTCACGAGCATATGGATGTGCACGGCAAGTTTGGTGTGCCTAGGTTAATTCGTTCTGACGATATCTTGGTAATGAGAAAGCTATGGTGGCCTCGCATAAATTAAAGATAGCTGCCAAAGATTCCAATCAATCGGGTCCAGATTCAATAGGATTCTGGTTCACGAGCATATGAGTGTGCACTGCAATTTTGGTGTGCCTAGGGTAAGCTGTTCTAAAGATATCTGGGTAACGAGAAAGGTGTGATGGACGGACGGACGTATATGACGACAAGACTATCCTTCGGCCAAAATTTGGCCGAGGGGTAAAAAATCTAAACAATGCTGACGATTATATGAATTACATAACTGAGAAATCTTTAAAATGAAACTAATTGCCGTCCATTCATAGATACCTCTAATTTTGGCTGCTGATGTGTAAGTGAATCGCGGTAATTCGATATATATGGGTATCTAGTGATCAAGAGGGTCAATGCGACAGTCCGAATCATCAGGGGAACAAGACGGGTATTTGATGAATACAAGAAATCTGATCCGTCCCATTTGTGATGTTTGTAAGAGAAAGTTCAGTCGCATATCATCGGCTTATTGCCGATGTCTTGACCGAATAGCCCCAGTCCAATCATTATCATACCACGATATTACATTTGTTAGTACATACATAGCTCAAAAAGTTCTGTTTCAACAGAATATTTAGCAAATCATCCAATTATTTCTGCATAAAGGCATGGTAATGTACCCCCTCTACTCCTCACTTACTTTCCCTGATCCTACAGCTATCCTGGCGCATATTCATGGTCTTCCGACCTCCAAAAATCTGATAAGATGGGCATTTGAATTTGAGAGAGAAGAAGGATGGTCACTTTCTGTGAGCGAAGTTTCACGACAAACGAAACAGATCGATTTTAAAATTATAAGACGGAAGTGTGTAATCTAGGTTCCTCTACAGAGGATGGACAGGACTTCCTTCCATTTAAAGTTATTTTCCATGGCCGATCTGTGCTATCCTGAAGGACGTTTTCACAAACTTCTAATCCCCCCAAAAAATTGGTTCCAGTAGGTGTTAGATGCGGCTTATTTAATCTGTAATAATCAGTGAGCTCCACAACAATTCAAAACATGTGTTGAAGAGGCTAGACAGTAATAAGTAACATTATAATAAGGGCTGATTGACAATGGCATATGTTTTATGCCTCTTAAACAACCAGATGTGTATCATATCTGGGAACTTTGGGTCTGGGAGCTTTTGAACTGTAGCTTTTGAACTTTGAAGGCGAAGCTTGGGGGAACTGGAGCTTGGGGGAACTGGAGCTTGGAACTACGGAGCTGGAACTTGAAACTTGGGAACTTGGAACTAGGGAACTTAGGAAACTTGAAACTTGAACTAGGGTGTCCCCCCAACGGTGCGTGTGAGTTGAGGGCTAGGTACGAGTCTAAATGCACAACGTAAAGTAAACAGGATCGATCAAAAATTAACGAAGAGGCCTACTTACGATACAACTGAATCAGCACATGTTGCCACTGTACACGTAAATCTGACAGGCATTGCCATGACGAAAGGTCAATGTGATAAAAGTACAATCTCAA
Source organism: Hanleya hanleyi (assembly GCA_036873755.1). NCBI lineage: Eukaryota > Metazoa > Mollusca > Polyplacophora > Lepidopleurida > Hanleyidae > Hanleya > Hanleya hanleyi. The sequence goes on along the minus strand of JAVTVY010003073.1, from coordinate 6,526 downwards.
GGAGACTGCTATGGAAAGCCATCAGTGTCATAACCTCTGGTTTTCCACACGTGGTAATTCGATTTTCCACGCGTGGAAAATCCAGCCAATGGTTTGACTTGTAATTACCACGTGTGGATATTTCGACCAATTACTTAACTTGGAAATACCACACGTGGAAATTATTTACCACGTGTGGAAAATATTCACCAATGATAGAACTGGGAATACCACGTGTGGAAATTATTTACCACACGTCGTATTTATCACCCAATCATTGAATTCGGAAATACGACGCGTGGTAAATAATTTCCACGCGTGGTATTTCACTGGGTTTTTCACACGTGGTAATTCTCTTTTCCACACGTGGTAATTCTATTTTCGAATCCACCGATCAAATCAGTCTTTACAGAAAGCAGATACACGCACTTTGACTCTGACTTATCAGTCGTACGGTCGTCGACCCATACGACTCAGCCTCAGGTGCATGGAACTCCTGCACTGCTCAACAAAAAACTTATTAAAGTTTGCTACACGTGCCTGTATTTTATGAAATTGACAGTGTCCTGTTGCAGATTGTCTGTTCCAGCTAGACGAACACATTCGGAGAACTGATACTTGAACCAAACAAACTGTCGATTTTCGCCATTCTGAAGGGACCAGCTTTCTTTGTTAAGCTCTCATTCATTGGCTGGGTAAAATAAGATTTCGACGCGTGGATAAATGGGAATACCACGTGTCGAAATTATTTACCACGCGTCGTATTTCCGAATTCAATGATTGGGTGGTAAATACGACGTGTGGTAAATAATTTCCACACGTGGTATTCCCAGTTCTATCATTGGTGGATATTTTCCACACGTGGTAAATAATTTCCACGTGTGGTATTTCCAAGTTGAGTAATTGGTCGAAATATCCACACGTGGTAATTACAAGTCAAACCATTGGCTGTATTTTCCACGCGTGGATAATTTAATTTCCACGCGTGGAAAATCGAATTACCACGTGTGGAAAACCAGAGGTTATGACACTGATGGCTTTCCATAGACTGCACACACATGCTGACGTCCCACACGCGGTCTGTTTATACAGGTCGGTGGTGGTTGGAGCAGCCATGTCATCTACGTGCACAACACCATGATTGTACCGTACCGCTATTGTACTACGACAGACCCCACCGGACGAGCAAATATTGCTACACAGCGAGCAAACTATGAAAAATGATTTGGGCACCTATTAGATCCCACCTGAAAATATATTTATGAGGTTTTTGTTGGTAACTTATAGCTGTTCAGGGCATGCGCGACTCACAAAGATAGGCCTATATATGGTCGCAGAAAAAACGTCGTTAGCAGTATACTTCGAATCTACTTGCGCTTCAATTCCCTAAGATTATCACGTGACATTCTGAGCTTTATGTGGTAAGAAATAAAAGTATCACTGGGCAAAATAATGACAAACGATATCCAAGTCATTCTCTCCGGCGTAGATGATATTATAGCTCGAAATGCAGTCAACCCGTACCCATCTGCACTAAAACAGTCAAATCAAATCTCAACAGTGATTTTCCTGGGCTTGTTGGCACCGGTAAACAAATACAGTGGGCATAACGGCCTGTCGGAGTTGGTTTACATTTGGATGTCGATAACCGAACCACATGTCGCAGCTCAAATGTTGTTATGACAGCTGACATCCGACTCCGAGACCAGAGCTTTATTCTCTCCAGTGCGCAATCTCGCACATAAATTTAAGTTTCCGTATAGGTGTGACTGAGAATTTTCGTCTGGCGAGCACCTGACAACACTTCTGATTGGCTGGAGGATCATGTCCTGTGATATGGTCCGAGTACTTATATGGCGATATGTAAACGGACACGCGAGGCGGGGGCAGGCGTTTTCGTTTCATGTCACACTCAAGGTATTTCGTTCATATAGTGTCAGCCAGTTTGAATGATGGAGGAAGCTGGACTACCCGGAGAGAAGCATCGCCCATCAGCAAGTCACTGACAAACTTTCACACATGCACCATCGGGGCTTGAACCCGTGCCGGACACGTGCTAATGACCGAACGAGGTAAACTTTCGAAAGACCACTGATTCTGACAGTCAGACCATTCAGATTTAGGAATAAGGGGTGTCAAAATTTTCGATTTAAATCCAGAGAGGCGTTGACGAATTTTGAAACTTCAAGTTAAGTATTTTAACTAATAAACACCGAATGTCTATTATAAAATGTTCAGCTATGTACGTCTCAGATTTCTAGCATGTCGACGTGTTAATATCCGTTAGTTGGATAGTCATCGTTGAGTGGATGGAAGTACCAGTAAAAATAGTATACGTGAATATACAGTGTGTCATACCTGAGATACAATCAAGAAGGCAAACTTTCAGACTTTGTTTGGCGCAAATCTGCTCTCCGCGATTGTGTAAATCGTGTGGGACTTTCGGTGCAAATTTGTCAGGTGTGATTTTAAGAACGGTGAATATCTCTGAATAACTGCTTTCGTGGAACATTGGAGTTATGGGACACGCGCGTAGCCGAATCACATCAAAGGTCTTGGTTCTACTCAACCTCCAAACAGGGTTGTCTCCCCTTCTGCCATGTCGATCGACTCTGCCTTCGGTCAATTACAGAGAGTAGAAAAAAACGCCATGGAATTCTCCGCTCATTGGGTCTTCACCAATTCATGTAGCCTTCGATGGACAATAAAAGTGCGAGATTATCAGTGTTCTATATCGCAGCAACTAGCATTAAGCAGAGCTAATCAACTGCGGCGGATCTGGGGAAATTCGGTAGAGAAAAGAAAGCAAACGTTCGGTGAATAACTTGAATAAATGTTCGCCTATTTATAACAACAACAACAACAACAACAACACCACGACCACCACATCATAGCTAAAGGGCGTCAGTTTGAAAAAAAATCAGCAATATATATATACACATATATTTTTTCAAAATCAAATGTGCACGCACATTCACATCTGAAAACTTAAATATCTTACTATTTAGTAGCTTTATGTGATGTTTTTACTGGTAAGATCTACGTTTTATGAAATGGTGCAGGGCTACATATTAAGTGAAAGATGGCACAGGTTTTTAACCTGGCATAATGAAGGGCAACATCAAACTTCTTGAATATTTCGTTCTTTTAACTCAAAAATCAAGGGGAATGGCAACATTTTGGCAAAACGCTTGCAAGCTTCCAAAAACGACATCATTTCATGTCACAATGAAACACATTTTTTTCTTGAAATAACTCGAAAAACTGACATTGCGGAGCAAAATTGACTAACAACTCTTCAGGTAAAAAAAGAGTAGGAACTGATCCACTTAGAAATAAAGTTGATAGGCTCAAGTCTAGGAGGGTGTAGGACAAATGGCAATGTCAGAATATAGACGGTTATACCATTCTCATTCTGAGAGTCATGCCTACATGATAGTGAGATCACGACTTCCACGCAAGTCGGAGCCCTGCCACTATTTTGACATCGTCCAAGTGCACGGTTTCTTATGGTTGGCCATCCCTGCCAGAATTCGTATATACCATGGTATAAAATTCCAAGCCTGCCATAATTCGTATTTAGAGGCTGCCTCTAATTATTTTGTACCATGGTATAAAATGCCGAGCCTGCCATAATCCCTATTTAGAGGATGCCTGTAAATCGCCAAGCCTGCCACAATTCTGCCCAATGTATACCATGGTATAAAATGCCGAGCCTGCCATAATTCGTATTTAGAGGCTGCCTCTAATTATTTTGTACCATGGTATAAAATCGCCAAGCCTGCCATAATTCCTATTTAGAGGATGCCTCCAATTCATTTTAGCCGTAAGTCGTAAATTTTCGCCTTCTTATTACTTCCACCAATGATATGCGCTTTCACAAATTTGGTTCGATATCTCTACGCTTGTTACAAGTTTACTCATTGGTCAAATTTAATATTCTTGATATGACATCGAGTTGTTTATGACTTACGGCTAAAATGAATTAGAGGCATCCTCTAAATAGGAATTATGGCAGGCTTGGCGATTTTATACCATGGTACAAAATAATTAGAGGCAGCCTCTAAATACGAATTATGGCAGGCTCGGCATTTTATAACATGGTATATATTATTTACAGGCAGCCTCTAAATACGAATTGTGGCAGGCTTGGCGATTTACAGGCATCCTCTAAATAGGAATTATGGCAGGCTCGGCATTTTATACCATGGTACAAAATAATTAGAGGCAGCCTCTAAATACGAATTATGGCAGGCTTGGCATTTTATACCATGGTATATATTATTTAGAGGCAGCCTCTAAATGACGAATTCTGGCAGGGATGGCCAACCATAGTTTCTTCTCTTAGCTACGCCGATCGAGCACCGCCGATCGCCGCCGATACTAACTGCGGGAGCGATATGTATTAGCCATAAGGAGTAAGATGCTATCTTGACAACGAGGCTGCATTTTACATAAGCTCTCCAAGAAACTTTTTCCGTCCACTGCTAAGTTTATCAACAGTCAACATCCTATTCAAAATTTCAAACACTTGAATGGTATAGCCACGTTACCGTTTTAGGCCATGTGATTCCCTGACACAGCTGACGATAATTCGTGGTCTTGTCAATGGGATTTTAACAAATACAATAGTGACAGTGTTAATTATTTGAAACGATTAGTGAACTAATTTTCGTGATCAGTTTATGAACATTACTAAATACAACAATACAGGAAGTTAGCCAAGCATCTATTCGTCACTCAAAAAGGACCTTGTACGTTAGGATGGACAAACCGCCCCAGCCAGCAGTCCATTCACAACGGACCACGTGACTCCTATGGATAGATCCCGAGTTACTGTCCGGATCACGGTGTGTACGGCCGAACAGTTTTTACTTGTGGATTTACATCCATTTTCTGCCGACTCAAATTGATGTTATGTGATATTCGCCTGCCTTCTCTGTTACATTAATTATGTTATTTACATAAATGAGAAGTCGAATACTGAAAATAAAATAGATTTTATTCGCCAATCAGTGAATTGAGCGTCTGCCGATTTTCGAAGTGTCATATTTTTGGAGTGTACAATAATTATAACCTACTATGCACCTGCATCTATCTTATCTTGCATCAATTCGTAATATTCGCCTAATATTATCACAGTCAGAAAAAAGGTGATAACTGTCATCCCGAAAAGGTGATGAGTTAGAGCCATAACCCTTTTTTATGATCATCTTTAAAAATGATGGCAATCACCTCTGAAGAGTGATGAGCAATGATTGAAAATTTAGGTCATCATCTTTTTAGGGTGATGAGGCACAATCATCACCTTTAAACGGTGATGACCGTCACTATTTAAAGATGATGGCTCTAACTCATCACCTTTTAAAGGTGATGGTCAGGTCTGATCACCATAAACGGGTGATGGGCCATCACCTTTTTTCTAGCTGTGCTTGATGCAAAAAAAACATCCGTTCATTCTTTCCTCAAACACATATTCACAAATGTATTGTAATCATGATACGAAATCGAAAAATGCATTAAATTATTGAAAGATTTAGAAAGGATACATTGAGATACGAACCAGCAGACCATCAATCGAAACAAATCCAATCCTCTCGACTCTATCCATTCGGCCAACCGTACTCTCACCTGTAACGCTGCTTCAATTCTCGTATTTGAAGATGACAACCGTATCACGGACACAACATTTCATAAAGTTTTTAGTTTTTTATATAAAAATAAACGATAACCAAAACGAGATTTGCTGGAGATCTATGGATTCAGAAGTGCTTTATTACGTGTAAATATATTTGTGGTTATAATTTATCTTCATATGTTTACAGAGAGGCAAACGCGGCTTTTCCAACCCAAAACTGTCAATTTTATACAAACGTACCACTTTGAAGAGTTATTGTTAAAAAACCATGTCACTCATGCTCCCAATATTTCAAAGAGAGTCCAACAAAATGACATAGTTCACGCTTATCGGAACATTCATATCGTATTTAATGTTTCATTTTTTAACTTCAACCGTACCTCATCTGGGGCGGTTTGTCCATCTTAACGTACCAGGTCCTTTAAATAATTATATGTTTTGTCGTTCCCCCAACACAAAAGGAGGCAAATGAGCTAATAACTCGTGCAAAACTCGTGTTTAATAAATGGCCAATAACTCGTCTTTAATAAGTCGCGGACAACTCACATTTATAATAATAACTCGCTAATAACCCATGAGTTAAAAAGCAGATTGTCGCATGCAAATGAGATAATAACTCGCACATAACTCGTTAATAATTCACGAATTACTCGTAACATCCATACAATATAAACTATACCTAGTACCATGCATGCATATGTATAAGATTTGATTGTCCAGGGTCGATATGAGCGTCCCACATGTTGTAAGATCTGTTGATATCGTGACATCTATGGTCTACGAAACTGTCGCACATGTTTTCCTGGGTGTAAATATTGCAGATAAAGGAGATGGTTTCAATTTTGTTACTTTGATCATTTAGATACAATTTTGACGTGCCCAAAAGACATGCCTGGTGGGCTGTCATGC
>JAVTVY010003072.1:0-34889 GCA_036873755.1 Hanleya hanleyi | reverse complement strand
TATTCCTCTTTTTTCAAATGTTCTGGTTATAGCTACAACACAAACAAATTGCTGCTTTAGACAGCCACATCTACTTATAGTTACCACAACACTGGGATAATCACAACACTGCAATGATCGCACACTGGAATAATCACAATCGTTTCAATAAATCACTGTTCCCTGGTTTATAACTCGTCAACTGTCTCAGTGTCTGACTCTAGGATTGTAACATTTTGTCTCTGCGAAACGGTTTCTTGGGTGAACATAGGCTTTGGTTCTCTCCACACGAGTGCTGACAACACTATCCACAAGTGTCAAACACAATCGGGGAAATTAGGTAATTAACCAGTCTACGCTCTGAAAATCTTTCCAGTAATCTTCTACTCATAGATAAACTTTCACAAAGCATCTCTTAGCACTTTTTATACTGCCTCCTTTACAGCAGGTCTGTTTTAACTACCACAAATAGATGTGACAGGGAACACGTGTTGTCTCTTCGGCTACTGGCCGCTCTCCTTCCCCAATTGTCCAGATAACAGCTATATTAAATTGTTCACTTAATTTACACACTGCCCTAAACCAATTAATCTTTATCTTCGCCGTCCTCCTGTCACACAAACAGTTTACACTATCCCATTGTATTTCGTATGTTGAAAAACTTATACTTGACACACTGGTTCCGGTTGCTTCAATGCATTTGCTCAGAAGCAACAGGAACTTTATAATCTGGTGTCTAGCACTGTAATTGCACTCGTCTGTATTGCACCAGTGTAAGTGTCTTGTCTATGTCTTGTGGGCTGTCCTCAGTTTGGTATACTGTGTTATAATGGTGATGTGATCCATGTTGCTTCAAAGGCAGGAACGCAACTGGGTTGGGTGGTGCCCATTCGCGACTGCTCGGCCTATTCCATCGAAGTTATAGTACCTCGCGCATTATTAACGGTGTATGGATTTTACACCGCTCCGGTGTAAACCATGATCCGCTGCACGTGAGGCACACCTCATTCTATAGGATGTGTTTCTGCTCACATAGTCCTCATTGTATTTCTCCCTTATCAGGAGATATATATCCAAATAAAATAGATATTCCCTTGATTCTACCCGCGGGGGACCTCTTTTAATTTGAGGTGTTTCTCCTGGTTTTGCTTCTTGAGCTGATCTCCATGGTAGCGGAAGTCATACAGCTGACATGCGCTGTTCGGAGTGTCGTGGTGATACTGTGTTTTCAACGTGGGACGAGGTACTAATGTCCTACATTATCCGAGACCATATCGAGTGGGGTGGTGCCTTGTTGGTTCGTCGCTATATGACTGATCGATGAGCCATTGTTAAAAGCGACGTTAAACTTGACTCATCCACTCACTCACTCTTCGAATAAATTATTCAAGACAGATATTCCGCTTTTATAAATAAATTACTTAGCAGCAGAATACATTTTTTTTTTACGAGACTTCAGTTTTTTCTCATTTGAACCGTCAGGGAGACAGAATGTTCAACCGCCGTATAATTCCCCGACTCCAGGTGATACCTGTTGACATGAACATTTTAGAATCTCATACAAAATGAGTAAGCTATTAGACGTACATCTTAGTTAACGAGATTCGTTAGCTTACGTTTACCGGAAGTTACCCGATATATCCCACAAAACCTACAACTAAGCATTCATATCAATTGAGAATGAATAATACGCCAAGAATATTCCTCAAAACTGTCATCACCAGCTAACTTATCTGAAGGAAAAACTCAAATCTGCACCTGATTTTCAGTTGTCATGTATCTTTTAACATGCGATTTTGACATTTATCCCTATTGCCAGAAATCGGCATGGTGAATGAACCATTTTGTGGTAATTTCATCAGTAATACATGCGCTGAAAATATAGACAAATAAATTGGAGGTTCACAATGTCAATTTTTTTTCTAAGATAGCATGTTTAGTGCATATGTTTTAAAGAACCATAAAGTCCCATTGAACTACATGTTATTTCTTAGATTCTCTCATTCATACGAAACTGATTTATATAACAAAATTTACATGGTCAAAAATATCTGATTCACGGATATGCTCTTTTTCAATATAATTATAAGACTGTTATTCAGTGGGCTTTACCGTCATCTTTTTAGCGAATTTATCCATTCTTCATATAAACTATCAAGAGAGTTACGTTTTTATATGAAACAAACTTAAATTAACTCAGCAGTTCCCAGAGTGTCCAATCCGGGGACGAGATAACGTCGAAAGTGTTAATATCAGTTGATTTGAACAGTCGACATTCTCTGCGGTCTGGTTTATAATTGAAATATTTACAGAGATTTGATTGAACACAAATTCTTGCACAGCTTGCGGACGACATTGTTTTGGTGAACTTGATAGGCTCTCCTAACAACTTTGGGTGGGGCAGTCCATTGACGGCAGAGATAACTGAAATTAAAATAGTACTTAATAGAAGCGTCAAATACGCGACATTCGACATCTTGCGATACGAGCAGTTCGAGTCTGGGGAGATCGATTGACGGTTCCAAACACTATTACGAATAACAACCACGCTAATGGGTTGCTCACACACAAATTTGCGAACGTTCGCAGCATTGGTATCGCATCGAAATCACTATTTAGACTTATTTCCTGACCCTTTTAACATGTTGTTATATTGAAGGGCACCATATAGCCTGAAAATTATCGACGTTAATATTAGCTGTTGTTGTTTGTTTTGGAGCCTACTCGAGATTTTGATAGAAATTTTGCTCTTCTGTGTTGGATCACATTGGATTAGGCAGTTCAACAACGACAGCAACCATCGCGCAGTTAAGAATTTCTAAACTTTTTGCTTCATTTTGGTGATATAAGGATTAAATTTTCCCCACTGTCTATGACAAATGCATTCCAGGTATTAGTATTTCACGAAACAACCGATAATTCATTCTAAAATAGAGGTCTATCATCGACGAGACTAACTGCCTCTAACAAAATCTGGGGTCGTCTTAGTTCATCATGTTCGTGTCAAAGAGAGATTCCACATAACTGCATCCGCGAATGGAAATACTGCGAACGAACTCATGTGTTCAGTACGGAGCCGCAAAAGTGACATGCAAAAAAAAAAATTTATCTCGGGCCCCGACTTATTATCTCGGGATCCCGTGATATTATCTCGAGGCCCGATTTAATTATCTCGGGATCCCGTGATATTATCTCGGGGCCCGAGTTAATTATCTCGGGCCCCGACTTATTATCTCGGGATCCCGAGATATTATCTCGGGGCCCGACTTAATTATCTCGGTCCTGCAAAGATATCTCGGCCCCGACTTAATTATCTCGGGCCTCGACTTGTTATCTCGGGATCCCGTGATATTATCTCGGCTCGATCTCGGCCCATCTCGGGATCCCGATCTGGGCTCGACATCTCGGGCTCCTCGACGGCTATCTCGGGATCCCGAGATAATAAGTCGGGGCCCGAGATACCTTAAGTTGGGCTCCCGAGATAATATCACGGATCCCGATAATTAAGTCGGGCCCCGAGATAATATCACGTGATCCCGGGATAATAAGTCGGGGCCCGAGATAATTTTTTTTTTTTTGCATGTCACTTTTACGGCTCCGTAGTTCAGAGAGCCGTTGTGGAGGCTAAGAATGTCCGGTGGTCACGAGCGTGCGGCTTTTACCTTCTAACCCAGCTAGGACACGTTTCTCCATATTGGGGATAAGTGTCGGTCCTAAGTTGCTATAGAAAAGGATCGCTATTCAGCTGAAATATTGTTAAACCTTAATTCTCTCTCTCTCTCTCTCTCTCTCTCTCTTCTAGAAAAGGATATGAGAAGGGACGCTAATCACCCTGACATTCCTAGCCATCACACGTGCACGAATGCAGGTTGTGCGTTTCTGGTCGACAAAGGACGTGGAAATCATCATTTATTTGTAATAACAAATTCGTGTCAATGAAGGGTCTTTCAGATGGAAACCTTACTGGAGCGGGAGGAGGGTCGTTTGTTATCTGATTTTTTTTTTATTCACATTTTCCTGGGGAATTTTGGCTGTCAAATCTATATACTGGTGCATGTATTGAAAAAGATAACACGTTTGTATGACAGGATGTAAAACCAAAAATCTCACATGTCTTAGACAACAAAGGCTAATAAAATATCATTCATGGTGCATTTACCAGATCTCTACTGTTGTGCGTTTGATATTTTATATTTGAAATTATCACTAATGTTGGATATTTTGTCATTCTGCTGGGAGTTACGCTGTGGGAAATTGATCAAAAGCTCTACGATTCAATATTTATGATGTTGGATTTCATAAATTCGGCACAGAACTTTAGCAAAGGAGTTAATTTGTTATTCGATGGAACTAAATATCCCTTTCTAGGAACAATGAAACATAAATATCATATAATCCTTTTCATGTTTACGCACCTGAGAACAGAAAATTATTTTCCCGTCCTTCTTTTCTTCTTTTCCGTAACTTCCGTGGTGGCGTTTTTACAGTACTAGTGATCAACGGCGTCTTGTCTGCTGAATCTACTTTGAAATTAATATAGAAAAAATATTGATCAACAATATTTGGACAGTTCAGTAACTTCTCAGTAATTTTCAGACACTGTTTTCTCCAGGCATGTAAACTTCATCCTTATCATAGTAAGATTCTATATATACAAGTGCAGAGTTCGAGGTAAAACACCATCGAGTATAACGCTGAAACAGCAAGTAAACAGAAAAGTTGAAATCGAAAAATTAATTGCCATCAGTCAAGACAAAATCGAAACCTTCAAACAAATATGGTAATTTGTCCTAAAACTACAGAACGACATTAATACTAAAAGTATATTCTTATTAATACAGATAATTGTATATCAATGTTGATCTACTATACAGATCCAAATACATTATTAACAATGAAAGTGTGACTGTCTGTATGTATGTATGTTTGTTTTTATATATGAGTACACTCTTAGGAAAAAGGGTTCTATATAGAACCATAAAAGGTTCTTTGGCATATCTCGCCTGCAGAACCCTTGTTGGTGCTATATAGAACCCTTTTGAAAGGGTTCTATATAGAACCATTTTGAAAGGGTTCCATATAGAACCCTTTTTATAACAAATGGTTCCACATAGAACCCTTTTAAACTGGTTCCATATAGAACCCTTTAACAGCAAAATGGTTCTATATAGAACCCTTTCATGAAAATTTTTGCTAAAAAGGTTCTACATAGAACCATTTTCAATTTTGGGTTTGAAGCCACCTTTTTGGTGCTATATAGAACCCTTTTGAAAGGGTTCTATATAGAACCATTTTGAAAGGGTTCCATATAGAACCCTTTTTATAACAAATGGTTCCACATAGAACCCTTTTAAACTGGTTCCACATAGAACCCTTTTAAACTGGTTCCATATAGAACCCTTTAACAGCAAAATGGTTCTATATAGAACCCTTTCAAAAGGGTTCTATATGAAACCCTTTGCTAAAAAGGTTCTACATAGAACCATTTTCAATTTTGGGTTTGAAGCCACATTTAGTATACTAGAATGTACATCTTGTAATCAGAGAATGGGTGGAATATTTCTGTCTTTGACTTTATCAAACTTCTCACGCAAGTAAGTGAAAGTCAAATGAATATAAACATCACAACAATCAATTCAGTTGGAAAACATTTATTGATATTTAAAACATGGAAATCTGTCAGGAACATATGTCTGATCATAGGAAATCTGTGGCCACTAAAATGCCCTTTGGCACAAGCTGTGCAGCCGTGAAAGTCAGTCACAAATTGAATTATACACTCTCTTCACAGTAACCGGGACTGGCTCATTTTGATTTAGTCTGAAGACGAACCTTTCAAGAAAAATTAGAGTTTTTTTCAGCTCTTTGGGGTACTCAATCCCAAACACATAATATAAGCTGAAAACAGCTGCCAAAGCAAAAGAAATGTCCACACTTGGGTCATCCTTCAGCACCTGCCTGCTGTCCATGTGCACCAGCACACGCTGAGCTTGCAGAGGATTTCCTTCTTCACAATCATGGAGTGACATTGATGGTGTTGGAATGTCTGGGGTCTGAAAGTGACAGATGAGAAAAAGAAATTACTTATCCAGCAATACACAAGAGAGACTGATTATACTGGTGTAAGAATGATCAGTATTATTGACTAATCTATTTCATCATTAGTTAGAGGTCTAAAACATAGTGCTTTGCAGTATACATGTGGATAGCTGCGTATAGGTTTAAATGAATTAGATAATCAATTCTGTTTCACTCTCGGTTATTACATAGCATCTTTGTGGTCTCACTGTGACCATTTCATAGTGCTGCCTCACCGTACCACCATGCCAAAGACAGGCGTTATAGTTTACCCAGTCAAATTATCCGAGACCAGATCAAGCGGCCCTCTTAATGTTCAACACCAAGCGAGGAAGCAACAATTTTTAAGCTTTCGGTATGATTCGGACTGATCAAACTGGACTGAAACTGGACAGTGATAGCATCTTCATACACAAGTCGACTTCTCCGATCACACTTTGAATTAGTCGTGATATATCAGCCCACCGACTTAGTTCAAAGGAATTCATAGACACGAAACGCCATTGATCTTGATTGATTTGAATTCTGAAACGTGCCGTATGAGTGTGTCGTTCATTGGTTGTCTTATGTATTTTGTACCGCCATGTTAGGAGGAATTATGTAACTTCTGAGAGAATACGCCCCTACATACATTCATTGGGTATGTTTAAGTTGGCTCGTGTTGGATTTGTAGAAGAAATTTACATTTGAATGGTTTCGGTGGTCAGATCTATGAAGGATAATCGGAAGTGTGAACGGAGTAGTTGACTTGCATATGAAGATGTGATATGTCAACGACCAAGGTTCATTGAATGTAACCGTTGATCAAATTGCTATTAAAGATTCTATAGCAACATAATCACAAGGGGAGATGATTGCCGATGTAGCTGTGTACAAGCCTTTAGAACTCACCTTTTCAATGACGAATAACTGCTTCTCCTCTTCTTTAAACAGGGATGGCAGAAGTAGAATGGCAGCATTCAGTTGAAGTCCTGTTAGTGAAAAATAAGTATTAAGACTGTAGTACCATACTGCCCGGTGATATTTCTGAACACAAAGCATAGATGTCAAAGTACGGGAATTGTGTTTTGTCATGACCTGCATCTTTCAAAGAATCTGATATCAAAGAACATATTTTGTTTGTCATATATGCTAAATTATCTATGCAGGACTACTTGCTTCCAACAGAATGTATACACTGAATACTAGTTTTGCCAGTAAGATACAATTTGCCCATCTATAAGCAGTTGCGTCAGGTCATGCGTCAAGTATTGCTGACTTCTCATCCGCAGCAACAGATGTGCCAAATTACCTTTCTTCACAGAATCCTCCAGGCAAGCATCGATCACTTGAACATAACGGTCGTGTAATTTTGACTTTTGTGCCCTCTCCACAATCCGAGCTGCCATTCTGTTCAAATTTGTCACCACCATTCGGTCAGGGTCCAATTGGTGCAACAGTCTCACTTCCCACAAAAGCTGAAAGGAGAAGTGATAGCAATATGAATGCCGGTTTTACACTACTATAACAAATATTGCTCTGAAAAAGAGGCACCATTCTATTAAAATGGAAATGAAGGTAACAAACTGAACAAATACACACCACCATCAGATTAGGAAGACTATCGAACTAAACAATAGAATGCATCTTCATATTAAGTATACATCATCCTTAAGAGTACTAAAATCCCAATACTTTTCAGAGCTTTCATACACAATTTTCTTGAGTGTATGCGACTTGATTTACGTGAAGCATTCAATGTTGCCCTAATCATACTACTACATACTAGGATAGGCAATCCTGGGACAGATCAACAGCACATTTCTGCCCAGAAAGTTACTGGTAGGTACATGTACCAATTAAGCACAGCAAACAGTTATTGTACAGTTCCATGTAGTCAACAATAGGGCGGTTCTTTGCAGCAACTGAGCTTGTACACAACTGATCAGTTTTGGATTGAAAAATGGCTAGTTCTTGACTGTGATGAACTGTTCAGTTCATGATTTATAGTTGTGGCTGAAAGATTTCTGCACAGTACCACTCAGTTACTGTACAGATTCAAAGTTTCCATGTCCAAAAAGTTGTATCCAACTAAGGATTGAACAACTACAATGCAGGTACCTACCAGTTTGGGAATTTCTAAACAAGGAAATTCCTCCAGAATCTCCTTGGTAGTGTGTTCAGAGATAAATTTTCTCCGATATAAACAGGTCTTCGACATTGTCTCTTTGAGCAGGTCTAGATTTGGCCTTGCTTTTGCGACCTCTGCCGACATAACAGTCAATGGTTGGATATGCTCCTGTCATCTTCCCCCACGTCACGATCTTCATCAAGAACCTGATATAAACAGAGAAAATAGCCCAATTATGTCCCCACAAGTAAATTTTCAGGGACAGATGAGGTATCTGACTCGATTGAATATTCTTTTTAATTTAAACATAATGTGAACTGACTTACATTAAATTAAATCTGATAATATGGACTTACATGTACCACTATATAAGCACTGAAACAGGCATAATTACAACATTATTTGTCAAGACTGACAAGCATTTACTTCAAGTCGGAAGCAGCGATTTCGGGATTAACCTCTGCCAAAATGATAATAAGGTAGGATAGGATTAATGTTGATCGAAAGTGGGTGCCCAGGCCTTGCTTTTCGTCAAATTCGCGTAAATCTAAATGGATTCCGGCTCACAACGGAAGTTTGCAGGAATCGATAGCTATCATTTCTAAACAGACTGCTAAAAGTTTACAGGAATATGTTGGGTTCCCGTAAACTATTTCGCGGGAGTGCTGATAGGAATCAGATTCTCATGGAGAAGCAAGCCCTGATGCTGTCATTATTCAGAGAGATGGGGTCGATTTCATGAAACCTCCCTTTACTTGAGATTCTCACACTCGACTAAGTGCACTTCAAAAAATTCTCAAGTTCCGTTTCACGAAACGTTTTTTACCTCACTTGGCCAAGTGCAGTTTGAAGGGGTTTCGTTGGAACTCTTTTGTGCGATACGGTAATAAAAGTACCCACGAAGCAGACGGTGACAACAACACAGTCTAAATCACCAAACGCCAGTCAAACAGGTTTTCGCCGTCAAAAATGATCAAGTTCTCATTTTAAATAACCTCACACGTTTTTTTGTCACTGGCAGACGAATAACAGCGCTGTTACTTATCTCAAGGACGTTTTTATTTCAAGTGAGGTTTTCAAGGGAGGTCGGACCACCCTTGAACTCAAGTGCGATTTCAGGTTCGAGTGAACTTTCATGGCAAGCAAAAAACCGAGTCAAGGGAGGTTTTGAAGTGCACTTGACGGTTCAAGTGCGAAAATCGTCCCAAGTGAGGTTTCATGAAATCGGCCCATGGTCAGATAGGTATGATAAGAAAGTAAAAATGCATGCATACATACCAAGGTTCTACAAGTTCTCTTCAATGTGGCTGCCACTTCACCAGAGCCCTTCCTCTTTCGTCCAGCGCCATCCACTTTGAATTTCATTTTCATTTTCTTCACCTCATCATCATCAACGAGGGGGCGTCGCTCTTTTTTGAATTTATTTTTGAGCGATTCATGCAGAGCATCCTACAAATACGTAGTTGAGCAGAATAAAATAATTTTCTAGCTTTACCGGCCATGTCATGTCAGTGATGTACGAACAGAATATCTCATGTGAAAATTGACCAACCTGGAAATACGCGCCACTACACATTCGTTTTGGCGGAAGTGATAAAAAAGTTATTTCCCTTCAGTCACTTCCTTTTTGTGTTGTGGCGAGTATAACTGATGGATCATTGGGGGATTTTTCATTTGACTTTCATTTCTCCTTTTCATTGCAGTATCGATTTGTTAAACCTTCGATGTAGATGATATTAATGTGAGCTTGAAATAGCAGTAGCCCTACTGTTGCGCGATTGCCACTCCCAGCACTGACGCATTTGATACCTCTTAGCCAAAGAGTAGCATATATTCTTGAAATTGTTGATCACGGAGGCGAGTTTCTTGAAATATAGATGCTTAGCTTCATATCTCAAACACCACAAAGATCTCAAGGCACCATACTCCTCTATCAAACGGGGATAATGCACAAGAAAATGGATCTTGGGTGTGAATTTATCAGGGAAGAGTTCTTTGAACTCTGTAAGGAATGAGCTAACAAGTGTCTCCAAATAACTGATCCAGTTTTGGCTCACTGTTGGTGCAAGGATTATGTCACCGATTTCACGCATGAGAAGATAAAGTTTCCAGCAACCATTGTCTTCTGGAATGAACTGTCCAATGAGGAAGGGGAGAACCCGCAATAGCGTCCACTTTTCAACTGCTTTTCCAGCAATACCCCCCTCTTGGAGCAGTCTTTGGGAAATTAACACAGGCTTGCTGGATCTGTCATTCTGGCCAAATGAAAATTTCTGAAGCTCCCTATTCAACTGCTGAAGTGAAACGATTCCTTCTGAATGAAAATTCTTGATGATTAGCTTCAAAACATGTGGAACTGCTCCCTCAAAAAAGTCATGCATCACATCTGGGGGAAAGGCTTTAGTCACATCAAAATGTGGTAAAACACTGAAAGGACATGGTCCATTGACACCGTAAAGTGACTGACTCCCTGGATCCTCTCGTACACATCTTAAGTGGTGAAGGTGACATGCAGAGCTACGAATAACACAGAATTCCTCTTCAGTTTTTTCGGACATATCGCTGTAGTGACACATGCAATACCTACAAATCCTGCCATTACTGAAGGAACCCGAAAATCCAGCCAACGCATGTGCAGAGAGATTGTCTGAAGATATGACAACAAGGGCACCTTTAATGTTATATTGGTGGTCATCCACTTGGTCATCCACTTGAACATCCACCCCCTCAACTTGAAGTTTCAGCAAGTCGTCTAGAAGTGGCTTCAGGATGGGCTCGTAGCCATATTTCTGCACAAGTTTGTATCGAACCAGAATAGATATGTGAATATGTCTCAACTGTGACCTGTACTTGGGAAGGAGATTCCCAAGCATGAAATAAAAGCCGCACACTTTGTGTAGCAATTTTTTCGAACCCAAAGGATTCACAACTTCAAACTCGTCATTATACAAATGGATTCTCAAAAGCCTGTCAGACTCTGCAAAGAATGGGTGGTTCTGATATATTGTACCATCACAGAAATCTTGCAGGACCCCTTCCCTTATATTTTGCTTTTGCACCTGATGCCAAATGTCATCTTTGGGCAAAATATACTTCAAAACTTGAAGCAGAGGGATATACTGGAAGGTCTCTTTTTTGCCCTGGTCATCATATCCCAGAATATATTCTACTGGTTCAACTAATCCAAGTTCTTTTAGGCAGTATTTATCAAACTGGTATTCACTGCCCACATCATCAAAACATTTGTTCAACAGGTCTGGTCCATCAATCAGAGATTTGAGCTGAGGGTTGCTGTCAATATCAATGTTGAGGTCTTCAAAACAGATTTTGAGTAATTTATTATACTGTTCGTGAAAGTACTCGAGTAAAACCTTTATGTCATCAACAACTGTGGTTTGAACAACTCTTGGAACAATGTGTTTCTCTTGCAGTTTAAGTGAAAACACAGCGAAATGTCTCCTAAAAGTTGATGTGAGGTCCTCTACTTTCTCAGAAAAAGTTAAACTTCTGTCTGATATATCCTCATGTTGGTCATCAACCTCAGCTTCTGTTTCTTCAACATCTGTATTGCCATGAATCTCATTATCTAAACTGTGTTTGGTGTGCACATGTGCCCTCAGTGACAACACTTTACTATACTCTCTTGGACAACCATTAAATCCACAACACACTTTGAAATTTGGTTCATGTTCATGATATAGTTGTAAATGTTGCAGAAACCGAGCATAGGAAAATGTCTTCACTGCACAGTTTGGGCACTGGTAGTTATTGGATGCCATTCATGGTCTCTTACCAACAAATTTCTCTCGAAACTCTCCAAGCCCCTTCTCTTCCACCCACTGGCAAACATCATCCAATGTCCAGTCGTTGACAGCGGTCATCTGCAATAAAACAATATACATCAGGTCAATACTTTTCTACACTAAAATCAATACTACTGCTGTTAAGTATGGCATTTCCATTATAGTAATGCGGGTATAGGGCCAATTCGCCATTTACCAATCACCCTAGATCAACAAGTTAAAACCCTGGGGCTCTATCATACACATGTAAGTTGCTAGTACTTACTTACCAAAATATATGTTCGTACTAGCCTAAAAAAACTACCGTACTATACTGTGACATCAATAATTATCTCGAAATGTGTACATGTACCTAAACGTTGCCTGTCAATACTGAACAGTATAGGGTAATTGGGATATCATTTCAATATTCCAACTGGGATATCAAATCAAATATCAAATGTGATATTTTGCTACATTTTTTTTAATTAACTTCAAAATATTTACCCCTGCATGTTGTGAAAATTATGGGAAAATAAATAAATTAATAAATAAAATATATTGATATACCGGTAACAGAGCAATTTAAATTTTAACTTTTAGCTGTCTTTCACTTTTGTTTTCTATGAACTTCATTAAAACATTTACAAGTTTTATTCTAATATGGTAATATTTCTGTAAATTTAATCCATCCATAATAAGCTGACTATGGCCCCCGACCTACTAAATGGCTTAGAACAGAATTCCAGCGGGAAAACAAAATCCCACCACCCCCGTGGGCATGATTTAGAATGACCCGTTTCCTGTGGGAATGCATTTTGTCACTCAAGGAACACGGACGAGTCCATTATAAATCAGGGTTGAGGCTATAAATATTCGTCGACGAATTTGGGGTAAAACGATCAAAGTAAACTAATATTTTACTCAATGCCAGACACAAGTAACTATGGTTTCTGAAATTAATAGCAAACATTAAATTCATACGAAGTTAATAATCCTGGAAGCTCAGAGAGATTGGCCGGATGGTTTTACTTGAACGAGCACGACCACGTGGCACAACGCCTTTGTTGTCTTTTTGGGGAAAAGATTTTCCTCGAACAAAAACATATATTGACACGGCTGGTTGAGCTCCATTGATCCTGTTCATTTTCACTGTAAAGTTGACGAAGCGGGATATACAATCGGAAGATAAAGATCACAAACGAAACGTGATTGCAAAAACTATACCAGTATACGGTCGCTAGTATACATGTATACATGTACGGCCTTACAGACAGCCGGCTATAGCGGCGGAGTCTGGGCGGTTTTGTACAAAAGCATAGCACAAAAGAGGGCGAGGAAAGGATGAATCGTATGTACATACCTTACTGTTCAGAAAAGTATCCAACTACCCATAAGTCGACGAAAAATCAAGAAATTACGAGATGGTGGTCACGGCCAATGTCCCAGCAGATCTTTGAAAAATGGCGGACTGGACTCGACTCGAGACGTAACACGATATTTTGGCGCGTCCACCGATAAGAGCATGACTCGTACCCAGCCCTCCATTCATTCTCAAATCGCCCTCAGCCCAGGGCCAGACACGAGTGCATGCAAAGAACCCTTTTCGCGAAAGGGTGCCATATAGAACCCTCGAGCGACTTCGAAATGGAAAGGGTTCTACATAGAACCCTGTACCTGTCTAAAGAACCCTTTTGGAACCTTTTTTTCTGTGAGTATATGTATTTGTCCTCGTATGTTTTATCTATGTGTTGTGGTGTATTATGGTACAGCAAAAAAAAAACTTCTCGGTAATTAGACGACATAGAAGGGGACGTCGAGGTGTTGTTCGTGGTAGTGATATCATGAATCTCGTTTATCCAGCAGACATCTTAATAGTTTGAAAGCGAGAATCTATCACGCGTCGATATATACTAAGAATGGAACGGCGTACTGACTTTTTACCTCTAAGTGAAACGGGTGTTTTGTTATGTCACTTCCGGTTTCGACACGTTAGCAGAAGCGACATGTGACCCTGCGCATGCGCACAAAAACACCGGTGCACACGGTCATATGTTACTTACGGTCACGCGATTGTAACACATGTTACCAACGCTGAATAAAAGATTAAATGTGACCATCGTACTCAATTGAAATTCAATTAACCCTGACAACAAACTCTGATAGACCCGTCTAGATAATCTTTTCTGGTGTTCCACTGGGGCCGGTTTATTCTCTCAGGCGAGGGGTGTGGATGGGGTGTGGGGGGGGGGGGAACTGATGAAGCTCAGGGGACGACATTCCTGTATTTCAGTGCAGAGACAATGTTTACTCTCGTTCTAAAAATTACAGACTTCATGTGGACGCGGCGATCTTATGTGCGATGAAGAATCATTTATACCAGATTCCAGTAATTATCCCACACCGATTACGGCGTTGATCTGTACGACCTCGAGACAGTTGCCATCACAGTTTTGCTGACTCCGCCTTCGAGCAGAGCGTGAACCTACTGCCGACACAAGAGCACTGCCGAATGTTAGTGAGAAATTCTGAAAATTCTGGGGGATTTTTATTACACCAGATAAGACATACATTCCTTGAAATTTTCTGTCGAGTTGCCAAGCAATTTACAGCCGCATATATCAACATAACCTAGCTAAAACATGTGCACCGCCTCCTGTGAACAGCGGTGCGAGTGAAATCTATCTTGAGTGACAGCTGTCGTCATTGCAATGTTGCGATTTCTGCACGTGCGTCATTCATAAATTTACTACGATTGCCACGCCCTCGGAAACACAGACTCAGCGAAACGACAAGAATCATGCGAAATAATTCGCATTTGTAAGCCTTTCGAGTCGCAAAACTAAGTAAAAACAGATAATGTAGTCAATAATTTATTGAAAGTAGAAAAACGCGAGTAATTCTCAATTATAGCCATTTGCTATGAAGCAGACGGTGTGATAACCTATCCACCCCGTCCAAATCGTATTTGGAATAGGTCCATTTTGGAATAGTCACGTGAGAAAGGGTACTATATCGTCCAATATAGGACAGCAATCTCCCTATGCTTTCAATGCTAAAGATCAGGCAGATGCTTTAGAATGTATTATAATATTGTATACGATAACATAATATCCTATATTATTATTCCATGATATATACATATAATCTATACCAGGGAATACCAATAGCAAGAATGAATAGGTATGCTGAACAGTATGACCTGTGCATCGAGAGAATCCCCCTCACTGAGACGTCTGTTCGGAGTCTACCATGTTAATAAAGGGATTCTAGGAACACACGGAGAGCTATATACCAATGGCTGTGTGAAAAAAATGGACCAATGGCTGTGCAAGAAAAGAACCACTCGAATCGTCGTATTTTAAGCCAAGAGAATCACTTCGCCTTAGAAATCGAACCAATGCAATTGGTGGCCGGGTCAAATACCAGCGTAGAGCAACACTGAGAAGTCTGTTCTGGTGTCTTGACACTTGCCGTTCATCTGTCATCCCATACATCATGCCCTTACAAGCTTGGTGGCATCCTGGCTGCATTGCTACAAACTCCTGAGTAGTTGCACAGAAACTTGTATACTGTTAACCCTATCTGGCCTGGGCTTTTTGGGACCTGTCCAGGCCTGGTTGGGGGGGGGCCGAAATGGCCCCCCCCTGATTATTTTTCTTACCCCTTCAGCTAGGGGGCTGAAACTTATTACACTATACCCTTGGGTCAAGCTCTACCAGAAAATGTAAACAAATCCAAGATGGCCGCTTTGATGACGTCACAGTGACGCCATTTTGAAAAACGGCATTTTTTGGTCGATTTTTCGGTCAGATTTTCCGAATTTTTTATTTTTGCAATTTCTCCACAAAAACTGCATGAAAAATTAGCAAATATTAATGTGATATGAAATAAAATAGTTTTTGCCCACTTTTCATTGCGGAAAAGCAGAAATTTTGAAGAAATATGACAAAAACATCCCTTTTCTGGTACACCACGTGGCCGCCATCTTGAATTTACCCATGATCCTCTGCTTGGGGGGTTATGAAAATAGGCTCAAAATGACCCCAATAAGACAAACGATAAAGTCACGGAGTTTTAGCTCTCCATTTTTTGCTGTTCCGGAGATAGTGCAGAAAGTTTGGTAGGGGGGGGGCCATAATGGCCCCCCCCCCCCAGGCCAGGTAGGGTTAAGGGTTAAATCTCTCATGTATATTCATTCATATTTCACACATCAAGATTATGCAATACGCTCGGCCGTAACGGTTTAATTGACTTGTAGTTGCCACGCCCACTAAAATACGTCAACTTTCTTAAGTGTAAATCCCAATTATCCAGCCAATCACTGACTTCTTTTGAGTCGCCTTTGATCAGTCATATTGAGGCACGCGACGTCTGAATTCGGACAGGTTTGTTATCTGCATACAGAGAGTTGACTTCAAGATTCCGACCAGTGAAGACGTACAATATTGGGATTGGTAGCTATGGGTTAAATGTATATTTTCTAGATGGCTATGCCTCGAAGTTTATACTTTTCGTCATGGTTATATATATATTGTAAGTATGAATAAATCTATTTTACAGAATATAATCTTCTTGCATCCATGTTTCTAGCCACACGATCCAGGAATATGTTTGTCGTTTATAATGTTACGAGACCCGTTCGACACGCTTCCATACTTTAAGGCGCATTCTTGCTAATCTCTGCTTCGTTATTAATATGCTAAAAACGGGCTTCGTAATAATACCTTGCATCATGTTTCTATGGAACAGCAATTAGTGCGATACGAGTAAATTTCGTGGCCGGAGTGATCAAAGTCTTTCCTAAATTGCATACCGGTAACGCATAAAATGGCGTCTGTAATAGTCAAATAACACGTATGGCGAAGTAAAGTCGATCCTAGCGCTATCTATACATCAACAAGAAGAAAACTCGGTATGTACAGCTCGACCCAGAAAAAAAGATCCGGCAATCTCGTAAAAAAATCTCAACCCCCCCCAGAAATTTACACCTATGAAAGATTTGGATATTTTTAGAAAAGTATAAGGTATGGCGTGATTGATCAAGTTTGCGCTTTAGAGTCAGTCAGAAGGCCTGTGATGGGAGTTTCGGGCGAGAGGTGAGTAAAACGAAACCCAAATGTGTCTTGCAGTGTATCGCCTTAAAGCTCTCGTGTTGTGGAGTGACTTTTTGCGTGGCGTTTACCGGAAGTGACATCACGGTGCGCATGTACAGTCGAGAAGATGTAGAGAAAGAGGATATTTTGGGGTACGCAGGGGCGTGTTTTTGTGATAGACGAGACATCCTTGATCCAAATGGGCGGTTTCGGCTGTCGTATTTAATTTCTCGTGGTGTAGACTAATATTGGGGTGGTGCCCCGTCACCGCGACAGTGTTGGGTGAAACGTACACCAAAAATTCACCCCTGTACACTAAATTTTAGCGTGTTCATGTGGGTCATGCTGATAAGGTACAGTGTCTTTTCCGTTGAAGGCCCATGCGCATGTGCACAGGGATGGGTGTAGCAGAGCAAGGGCAGTTTCGGAGGTGGACATGGGCGTGTTTGGGAAGATGCGGATCATATTGGGTCCAAATGTAGCTGTCGTATTGACGATCTCATTGGGTGGAAGAGACTAGATGATACGCACATGCGCACACGGTGAGTCCTAGAGGAAGGATAGTTTCGGAGGTGCATATGACATCCAAATGTGGCGTGTGTGGTATCCGATTGAAGCGCTTGTTGAGTAGAGTGAGACTGGGGTGATACGCGCATGCGTCTCATACGACTAACGGAAACACGATACTGACCGCTAGTCTTCTACTGAAATTTGCTCTGAAACTGAATTTCGCGAATGTGAACCATAGGCCCGATGCCAAACTGGGGGCGTCAGGTTTGGTCCGGTTTGGAAACGGCAACTTGTTTGAGACTCTAATCGTGTGACAGGGAGCTTCATCACAGGATGAGATATACGAGTGCATAGCTAAGCTAATTATAACGAGTTAATAAGGGTAAAAAATAACAGACATTAGTCACGTAGATCGCGACATTCAAAATAAAAACAGACGAAGTGTCGGCGGATGAATCGTCTCCCTCTGCTACCTTTCACAAACGCACCATCCTCGCTCATAAAAGCAGTCTGCAACAATTGCCATTATACACACATTGTACGTAGGACGGCATTTTAACTTACCACTCTCGCACAAAAAATTGGATTTATTGTCGCACTTATGTTTGGTCCAAGGCAGCCTGCCGAGCAACATTTTACGGACCTGTGCACAGATATCATCCCGTGTGAAAATTGAAAGGAAGGATTCCAAACTTTCACCTCCAGTCGGCGGATACCAGTTGGTGTAGGTGAGAGGCTCTCCTGAACAAAACAAGGACGAGGTACAATATTTTGATCCCCATTCCGCTCCCCCAACCAACTCCGAACTGGAGAACACATGTGTACCGTTCATTAAAATGAATTAGCAGCTTTGGAAATAAAACAAATGCATTAACTGAAGCCTAGTTATTTCGAGTAGAATGACCCCTTCTAAAAATAAAAGTCAGCTATGATCCAACAATATGTCTGGAATTTCATTTGACCTTGAATCCAGCTGCTCTAATTTCAGTCGATGGGAAGCTTTAACACTAAGAAAGTAATGTACGTTAAGTTGTGCAATTACGTCAGCATTGAGTAGATTTCATAAAAGAAAAACAATAAAAGTCTGAACCGAGAAGGAATTGTGAACAGAAGAAAATCATAGTAGCATGATTTTCTTATATCAAGGCTAGACAGCACTGCGATGGTCTGGTCATCATATCCTGCGCTTCGCAAGCAGGTGGTCCTGGGGGCCATCCCTGGATGAATCATGCCAGAGAATATGGAGCGTGCTGCTCCCTCGTTCGGCACAAAGCACTAAGACAATAGACCATTCACTTGATGGCCCGTTACCAGGATAATGTGACTGGGTGGAGGATCACGTCTATCTACGGCATGGCGCTTCGGTGGCGCAATACCATAGAAAGGCGACATTGGGACCTCTGTCCCAAATGCATGTAGGAACCAAGCAGATAGGACTGAACAACTGTTGAAAGCGATCGTGAATCATATACACTCATTCAATAACTGCGCTAACCTATGCAGCTGCATTTATAACATTGCAAGCGGCCTATGTGGATTTTATCAGAAGTTCATCGTTCTGCATTGTGTCATTCGGTTTTGGTTGTATCCATCCAAAAAGGCGATGGGTCACTCAAATTACACTTGTAATACCCACGAATGCTACACACGTGTGTTATTGGCTCTATTTGGCCATACATATTTAATATAGTGCTACTGTCCATAGACTTAGAACAGAGGCGTATCTCATAATATATGTTCTTCAATGATAGACGTTTAGAAATAGACGCATATAACACAAGGTTATTTTATGGATAATAACCGAATTATCCTTTACTGACTTATACATTGTAATCATAATTGCCTGCCTTACATTCAGACCTTTGCCTTGGTATGTCTCTTTACAGTTTATAGTAAATTTGACCTCGTAGTTTTTTCTTGGCTCATCTTATAATTTATTGTCATATTATGATTAGCATTATCTATAATTGTTAATTTTCAATGATCCTTTACTGAGTTATTTATTGTAATCATTATTGTGTGAACCATGTGGGATTATCAGATCAATGTCTATCTTGCGGCTCTGCTTACTGCTTAGATTAATCCTGGCCTGACACGTCTCACACAACAAACCTCAATATTTTGTCACTTATTTCGTTTGTTATTGATATGAATAAATATTTTCCTGTCTGCAGGATATGTTTTGTATATTCGGTAGTTTTGCAGTTGAAGTGAACGAACGTGTGTTTGCCACACAGGGATTGCCGTCTTTTGTGTCACACCAGCTCAGACTCGACATATAGCCTGTTGTTCTTGTTCGGTATGCCCCTCCTGTATATAGAAGCACCTACAAATGGAGTAGTCAATTATAAAGTCATGCAAGTACATTTAGGAAAATAAAATATACAGACTATTACAGCCCATTTCTGGGAATCGGCAGTCTCAGGTTGGTTTTAGGAGTCCGCTTCTTCTGTGGTGTATTGGGTAGGCGTAATTATTTTCTCACTAGTCGGAACACATCCGGAACAGGACCGGAATCGTTCTGGGTTTCATATCAGGACTGCAGATTTCCCCACATTACCGGGGGCTTTAATTTTGCACTCCACACAGAGTTTTTCAATCTAAAATGAGGCGTGTTCATGCCGAATGTCTTTCAGCACAGGACAAATTAACAAGAAATGTGTTCGATCTTCCGTCACTGCTGACATTGAGGGTTCACCGTATACTGATGGAAAGCTGCCCTGTTTGCCTGGAGGGTATAAGACACAGTGAGAATCCGGAGTCTAACTGGGAGTTGGTGGATGGATATCTGCTGGGTTTGACGTCACAGAGGATAGAGCCTCATGCGGCTTCTCGGGTATACTACTCACCAGGTATCTGAGAGATGGATACGTTTTTGCTCTGGTGATAGATGGTGATCGCCCTATTTACTATCCTCTTCCATTTCCGTTTACGAGATAGAGAATCCAACATGTGGATGAATGGAAGATTGTACTTTGCAAGTATCTTCCTGGCAAGTGCGAACCAGCTTCTCTTGTCGAGGCCCTTCATGAAGACTTAACGAACGATAATGTTGTGTAGAGTAGAATTTCTATAGCTGTGATGTATCTCAGGCTGGTTAACTGGTGAATGTGATTCGCGGCTATCTTGGTAATATTCTCAGGAGTGTGAATGGGACAGGAACACCCACTCTGTTCGGTAGTGACAAAAGTTCATTTAATGTTTTCTTGTGGAATTGTTCAAGTTTACCAACATCAGTTTGAGTCAGTAAGAGAGTTTCCGTTCAATGCAGTAGGATTTGAAGAATATACGCCTCAAGAATATTGGGTTCAGGCCATTTTTGCCGTGTAGCCCTGCAACCAATGATGAGGGAGTACATAGCCCTTCTTGCTTTTTTATGTTTTCATGGATTGTCAGCTTAGGATTCACTATAGTACCATATCTATGTACATAATCCCAAGGTGTACTGCAGATATGGGTGTGAGGAGTTCTTGCTCATCGATTTTCAGAGTTAGCTCCCTTACATAGGTTTTGCTGTGCTGTTTTCCATGAGAACTACACTTCCAGTTGACTAGAGTTCATAGAACTGGTTGTGTAATAATCCGAGTATATTTCCAGCATACATTGGAAATCTGTGTCGGTCGTAGCTGCCAGCGCGACATCATCAGCACAGGTGGGAGCCCCACATGTTGTTATCCCTATACGAATTCCATAACTAACACTTGCCAGGGTAGCCATTATGTTGTTAATGTAGACTTTGAATAAATCAGTACTACTCCTTGTTCAATGGGTAATGGGTCTGAGAGCAGTCCGCACCATTTCCCTTGTGCCTGTGCTTGATCACGGATTAGTAGCCTAAGAGATCCGTCAATGCCGACAGAGTACAACCTCTTGAATAACCTTGCATGATGGACTACATCAGACACCACCTTTGCATCAAGTAATGCTACATATGCCGGATGGATCTTTGTTCCATGTTCGAGAACGGCCTCTCGGAGTACTAGACCAAAGAATAGAGGAGATGCACTCTGGGTAAAGCCGAGCTGTAATGGGTGTTGCTCTCTCATCAGGGTATCTTGGATTCTGCTACGAATGATGTTCTCTAGAATTTTTGTAACCACCGGTGTGACTGTGATGCCTCTATAATTTGTCGAACAGTTTTGTCGCCTCTGTTCTTGTATATTGGACTTAAGAGTCCTAGTTTCATTGTGTCCAGTATTTTCATATGTCGGATGATAGCATTTAGAACTATCAGGATGTACTCTATTACACAGTGACTGCCATATTTAAGATGTTCTGCTGTTATATCGTGGGCATCTGGCGCTTTCCCTGAGTTGAGCTTGAAGATTGCATCATTAACATACACAGGTCCTTAATCAGGAGTTCAACAAACTCGTACTCACTTTTACGTGCACGTTCGTATATGGAGTTAGTTTTTTCTGTGGTGAGGATACTGAAATGGGTTTGCCATTCCTAGGGAGCATCGTTGCCCGAGCAAGACTGTACCTTCCGCTAACCAGGCGATAAAAGAGGTTATTATCCTGCGATTGAGCACCCATTATAGTTTGTAGTTTTAGGTCACGGCCCACAGCAGCAGCCTTTCTTAGCGTACGCTGCATGTCAAGTTTTGCTTGCCTACGTTGTATTACCAGAGGGTCAGTCAGCTCGCGTGGGCAGCCGGCACACTTCCACTCGTGATGGACTTGTTTACTTTTCGAGACTGCTTGAGCGTTTTCTTCATTCCAGACAGACCTATGCCGGGTTGGTGGTGGTTTCTGTGATTGAGAAGAGGCTAGTAAGGCTTCAGATGTTCGAACATTACATATCTTGGAGTATATCATATGAATGCCGCATACTGTGCTGCAGACTGGATTTGATCCGTTGAGAGAAAGTTTTAACTGTTCCTGATATTCTCGCTGGTCAACCTTACTCCAATGAACTTATCTTATCTTGGATCGATATCTTGAGCTGGCTGGCATACTGTCGACTGGGTAACTAATTTAGGAGTGTTCAGAGGAAGTTTCATAACCAGCTGAAAATGGTCAGAGCTGTTGTATAATCTGTCAAGTCATCGAGTCTTGTTTAACCCTACCTGGCCTGGGGGGGGCGGAAAGCCCCCCTAGTGAACTTTCTCTCTGCTGCTCCGAAACGACAAAACCGAGGAAGCTGAAACTTGGAGACTTTTAAGCTTATCTTATAGGGGGCATATTGAGTCTACTTTCAGATACCCCCGGGCAGAGGATCATGGGTAAATTCAAAATGGCGACCATGTGGTATCCGCGAAAGTCGTGTTTTTCAAACTTTTCGCTCTATTTCTTCACATTTTCCTTACCTAAAAGGCCTTGAAAGTATTTTATTTATGCAAAGCTAATTATTCTATATTTTATTTGATTTTTTTCGAGAGAAAAATCGGAGAAATGAAAATTTTAAAAAATCGACCCCAAAAAGGCCGAAAAATGGCTTCCGAGAAAATGACGTCACTGTGACGTAATCATGGCGGCCATCTTGGATTTTTTTACATTTTCCGGTAGAGCTTGAACCAAAGATAGTGTGTGGTAAGTTTCAACGCTCTAGCCTTAGTGGTAGAGAAAATATATAGGGGGGCACTTTCCGCCCCCCCTCCCCCCCAGGTTGCGATAAACCCCAAATCGCCCAGGCCAGATAGGGTTAATGTTTCTGGCGCAGCGGTGAAAAAGTAGTCTGTTGTGGAGAAGTGCCTACCGTTAGGATGTTCAAAAGTTGGACCTTCTGTGAAACTGAGCCGTCTGAATTGATCCATGGATAGGCGGAGCCGTCTGAATTGATCCATGAATAGGCAGAGCCGTCTGAATTGATCCAGGAATAGGCAGAGCCGTCTGAATTGATCCATGAATAGGCAGAGCCGAGCTTTCCGCTTGTCATTGGTTTCTGAAGATAGGTCACAGTTGAAATCACACATAGAATGATGCAATGGGATGATTTATACTTGAACACAATTCCATGGAGTTGATCGAATACCTCAATCAGGATTGTAACAAGTGTAATGCACTGTATGCGAGTATCGCCCTCTGGAGTGAGCCGGACAACATGTGATAGAGTTTTCCTCCAAAAGACTGCCACCTCTCCATATCCTCTTGGGTTTTGCAGGACACTGATGGGATTATCACTATCAACAGCTTTACCTTCACACACGAACTGTGGATTAAAGGCATTCATACTGCTGGTAATTAACCCTATCTGACCTGGGCTTTTTGGAACCTGTCCAGGGCTGGGGAGGGGCCATTTCGCCCACCCTAATATCCATTTTTATCCCTTGATCTAGGAGGATTGAAACTTACCACACTATACCCTTGGGTCATTCTCTACCAGAAAATGTGAAAAATCCAAGATGGCCGCTTTGATGACGCAATTTTAGGCGAAAAATGCGTGATAAATTAGTAAATATTACCTACTTGTAACAGAGCAGATCTAATGCTGCCATTTTATAGTGCTGTCCCACTGAAATATCATGCCGTAGGTAGACATTACCCCACTCAGTCACATCATACTGACACCGATCGAACCAGTCCTTGTTCTATCCTCTCAATGCTGAGCGTAAGCTTATTGACGATGAAAACCGTAGTCGCATCATGGTCTCTTCCAGTCGTGGGACAGGTTCCTCCCGTCGTCATGTTGGGTCGAGTTGGAGCTGGAACAGGTGTTTTCACTAGTCGAATGCGATCCCGAGCTATTCATGTGCAGAGCAGTTGGATCAGGCTGAGAGTCCAGATACAGGGAACATCTAATGATCGGTTCCTCGCTAGGACCGTCATTGGGGTGTCTTGGTTATATGTGTGGTGATTCAGATTGTCTGAGTTCTGAGATCAGTTATTCTGACTGGATGGTTGGGGAAGCGATGTTTCAGAATTTGGATTGCGTGGTGTATCAGTAGATGAATGGAAGAGTAAGTTTGTATGATGGATCTGGTAGTATAGATGTTAGGCATGTAAGAGCTTTGCTTCCTCTGGGTGTATTGTGGTACATGTGTGTACGTGTTGCATATTACGCATCGTATTGATGTTTCCGTCTGTAGAGATGATAATGCTACTTTGAGCTTTAAACACATCGTTACAGAGTCTGCAAGATGGACAGACAAATTCATCAATGGAGATGGTTTCCATTTGTGCACAGCAGATTTCATGAAGCAAACCCTGGCATGACTTACAGGAGATCAAAGGGAGTTTACAATGGATTTATCACAAGGCAAGCATACAGGACCAGGAATGGGCTGTGGGGTCTGGCTCTCTTCAACAAATGTGGATTTTGCTAATGTAGTATCACTGTTTAATCCTATAGATGCACGCATCATATCTCGTATATCATATCATTGTCTTTTCAGCCTTTATTCTGTGGAATTATTTGAACCACCAAAACAACATATCCGTAAAACGATTACCAGGAAAACAGCGGAGAAACCAGCCAACACACACATAGCACGGAATATATGAACCAGAGCGAAGTTATTTTATTCAATTTCTGCATCTAGTTTATTCCTTTCCGTCACCAAATTTACTTCTCAGAAAATAGCACCTATAGTTTTGATCTTGACATTGAAACGAAAAAAATGTTGGAAGCTTCCCAATCCCACGAAACAACTCCTAAAAGGAAACACTCCCCCACCCCCTACAAAATAACAAGGATCTGGCACTAAATTCCCTCGGAGTCTATCTAATTGTATCGCAATCAAATCTAGTATAATTAGAATGAGTGCCCGGAAATTTTCAAAGGCAAAGGTAGCAAACGACCTTAAAAAAATATGCTGGCGACGTGCATCAAGTATATGAACTTTAAGAACGGCATATCACGTTGGGAACACCTGTTTTCGAAAGATCACCGAAGTTAACCGGCGTTGAGACCGGTCAGTACCTGGATGGGTGACCGGATGCTGTACTACTTCGCTGATCAGTGTCCAGGGTATCAGGAAGTAAGGGCAATAATAGTTGCTACGTAAATGACTGGCCAGCGGTAACGGCACTCGATTACAAGTGCAATGAGCCTGATACATTTACCAGTATATCCTGACCAAAACAGACCGGCGAACTTATACATAGATGATAGCGTCCACTCGATTCTTCTTTCTTTTGTTATTTCCACTTTATTTATTCTAAATTATAGCGATTGTAAAGATCTTAACTGAACTGAAAAAAATGTACCGTGAAATTTACATAAACATTGAGTTGATAGGCCGCGAAATACGTACCCTTAAACTACAAATTTAACCAGTCAAGTTTTGTATATTCACCGACCCGAACGAGACAATGCAGAACAACCTAATGCAAAGACAAACTTCCCAGAAACAGATCGCTCCTTACACGATTCTCCTGTGATGTACTGAAGAGCCAGCCATCAAAACCCAGTGGCCAAAATGACATCATCTATGAGGCGGACTATATCTAAATACCATCACAACAATAAGCACCAAAGGCGCTCTACGCCAGGCGGCTCGGAATACTGAAATCTAGGGTTAATTTCCGTTGATCAGGAGTATTTTCAGAGGTTTCTGTCATATACTCATTGGAGCATTATTATACCTATAAACACCTCATGAGGGACAATTTTGTTAACAGATAAATTATCAGTGTATAAACGTCATCTAAATTGCCGATGTCAAACTGTGTGAGTGATCGACCGCCATGGTTTAGACTGTCGCTTGACGGGATGGAGGATGCCCCCGCTTTCTACGCCCATTAAACATAAAACTTTGAGTTTTAAGCACAACAGGATGAAGCCGGCCATCCTGTCCCCTAAAACTCATTTCCTCGCGCAATGTTACAGAAACAGATTTCTGCAGACTAGTCACATTTCTGTTAGTTTTTTAGGACGGCTCTGTGTGTAAGAGAAGGGAAACAACAACTCGATCCATTAAAAATAAAGAACTTTTACGGGAAGGCCTTACACTACAAATTTCAGTTATAAGAAAGTTTTGTAAATTTTCCTGAGAAAGTATCTCCAACGAAACGTCAGCAACACAGCAATAAAAGAAGCTGTTAGCCATAAAACAGCTTTGCATTTTTTTCATAATATACATGTATCATGCCTCGAACACTAAATAATTCCTTTACCAACACTATATTTCAACAGTTAACAGCCTTCGATATATCAACTTCGAATTATATATGCATTCTAGGCTGGTAAGTTTTGCCTTCATCAGAGTAGCTAAATGTGGCGAAAAGGAGATGTCACGATGAAGCATACTTGGTGCGGTCCTAAAATAATTGTGTTTTAATGTAACAACAAGAGAAGATATATGTAAATAATATGTGAACGTTCTAGCTCGATTGCGTTATAATTATAGTTATGAAATGAAACTGAAATCATCAGCATGTGCTATTTCGTGAAAAAGTCTAAATCGAGTCATTCAAACATACATTTAGACAAGAAGAACCCCTTGGACAAAAACGCCATTTAAACCGGGTGATGTGCGGTGGCACTATATCTCCTCTGCTAAAAAAATGTTTTGGTTCAAGGGCCCTATGTGTCTAACTGTGTGTTCGAATCACTCGAATTAGACCTTTTCTTACGAAATAACATGTGCTTAGAATGTCTTTTTTATGTCATAACTATAATCATAAAGCAATAGAGCTAAAACTTTCACATATTATGCACATATATTTGCCCTTGCATGGAAAATTTATTTTAGGACATATTATTTTTTCGATTTCAACTGCACCACGTATAGGCCAAAATCCAGCCTTATCGTATCATCTCCTTTGTGGGAAAAGATGTCGATGCGCGTGGTCCAGAACAATCTAATTAAATTAAATCCTATCTTCTTCCACCATTTGTATATGTCGCATATATAGCGACATGTATACGATTGGGGAGCATTGATAGGTTATTAATTTATTAGGATTGGGTACAGAAAGACACACGCGACGACAAAAGAAAAGCACAAGAATTATCTTCTATTTTGGCCTTTAGACGAGATGAATCTGTGATCATATCAACATACCATCTGACCAAAAGTAGTCTCCGTCACTTTTTCTGGCTCCTATCCAAAATTCGTTTAACGCTCGATTCAGAGAGTCATAGAGAAAGTCGTTTAGTTCAACACTGGTTATTTTGGCTAGATTTCCGCCGAGCTCCCTGCAGGACTCATCGGCTTCAAACCAAGACTTTTCCGCCTTACTGATATATGTGTAGAACTTGTCCCAGAACTGGCCTGTCCAGGGGATAGTGCTTCCATTAGTACAGCCCGACTGTTCTCCGCAAACTTCACATGCACATGTAAATACAGAGTATGAACTGTCAGGGATTAGTTACATGGCTTCCAAACTAACGGCCGTCAGACTAGAGGACGTAACTCTTTCTATAATACTATGAGAGAAATTTAAAACGCTGCCAGTAGTAAAGATGGGGTTTTTCGAAGTAAGTTGCCGGATAATTTCCGGATAATGGTTACATTGTAACATGTATATGGTTATGGTATATGGGGATATATTCGCAATATATATGTAATTTATATGTTCTGAAATTATAGTATTAAAGCATATTTTTTAAATATTTTCTCAATGGCGATGCGATATATCGCAGACTCTATATGCATTCAGACTTCTTGTGCCATTTGCTGGTGTAGAACATATGGGTATCAAAACATAGCGACTATTAGGGGGCCCAGCCAGTATGGCTGGTCACCTTTTCGAATTGGTATTATTTTTTTCCGCCAGATTTTGTGCCTCTCGTACAGTCAACACCGATACACCGATGTCGCTGAAACTTTACATGGTGATTGGCCCATATGATGCATATCCCCAAGGAAACCGAGTGGCCAAAGGCTCCGGTACTATATCTTGGATTTAGCCGAAAACCTTTGAAAATCTTCTTGTCGTGAACCGCTAAGCCGATTAACGCGAAACTTGACACATATGTTCCATGGATCTGGGGCTCTCAAAGTCATATTTGAAAAAATTTGCTGCGCAAAATAAAATGGCCGCCATTGACCAATCAAAATTGTCGGATTTTCAAATAACGGGTTGGATGGGGAAATTGACTACATATATGCATTGCGATATGGCGATCACGAATGCGCTAAAATGTTGCTCCTATGTCACGTGCTTTGGCCGCCATCTTGGATTTTGTCAGAAACGGAGCACATCTTGTACAGGCTATACGAGGAAAGTGACTACATATATGCACTGCGATATGGCGAATATGCAAAAATTTTGCTTCTGGATCACGTGGTTTGACCGCCATGTTGAATGTTGTCAGAAACGAAACACATCTTGTACAGGCTACAACGCTGGAACTATGGGAGGTACAGCCTCGCTGTTTGTTGCATTATATTGCCCAGGAGCAGCTATTTCGGAAGTATGTCAACCGTGTCCACCTAGCTTCAATAGTTTTCTCGCTATTCACAGATGAAAATCACCCAGATTTGCGAATTGACGGATTGTTCGTCACTGGTAACTATACATTTAACTTGCAACAAAGGCAGGTCGATATTCGTGGTAATAATATCCGGCATTAAATGCTCAGTTGTTTTATCATTGAATAATATCATAGCTTAATTTTATTGTTTCATTTCATTTAATCCTAGCTTAAATAATTTTCCCGCTATTCTCAATTCAAATTTGCGCATTAAAGTGATCGTAAACCCTCAATTATAGTTTCCATCAAAAGAAAGATCATTGCGAAGAGTGTTGGAAAATATTTATTGTAATTTTTTACGATTTTATTACACAGGGTAAACTGCAAATAAAGCATGGTATTCTGTAGTGGTCTGTTGCAATCACATTTAGGTCCAGTGACGTCACACTATATTTCAAACTGTGTATGCACTTTCCAGTGCTTGATTCAAGCTTAAGGTGTGTATACTTTGAGTTTCGACACAGACTCGCTGTTCCAATGCGCATGTTTCACCAAAATCGGGGAAATTAAATGTAAGATTCAAATTTGAGGATCCATTTGATTGGTGAATAAAATTCAATTCAATCTGTTTATCTGCTCTCAGTTCTAGTTGTCTGATATGTCGTTTTCATATGTTAATTGCCGACGTCATATTGGATACATATTCGACACTATATACACGGCTCAGAATCTTTCAGTGGTCTGTGCGTATTTATGCTAATTCAAGATTTGCAGGCTAACAACGTTAAAGAAAAAAACTGAGAAGAATTTAACTATGAAGAAAGTTGCTTTTGTAATGGCAAGCCAACTCCCGGAAGAATGGATTTGTTTTTGCGGCCGAGACTTAGGCTGGGCGAAGGAATTACGCAAAAAGAATTACATTGTAGATGAAGTTATGTGGGATGACCCCAGTGTAGACTGGGAACAGTATGACGGGCGGTAATTCGCACCGTCCACGATTACGTGTTGCGTATCGAGGAATTTCGTGAGTGCCTGAGAAAGCTCCAGGACTTGAGTGTCAAGATCTTCAACCCTCTTGACGTCACGAGATGGAACCTACATAAATCATACCTCCTCGATTTGCACAGGAGAGGCGTAACTATTCCAGAAAGCGTGTTCGTGAATCAGCAACAAGCAACAACTGTTAATCTTTGGGAGTTGATGACCACCAAGGGTTTCCAAAAAGCGGTTGTCAAGCCATGCGTCGGCTTTGCAAGTCACGACGTGCATCTCGTTGCAATCAAAGAAGCTTCCGATTTTCAAAACAATTTTGTCCAAATAGTGAGCAGAGTGGACGTTATAGTACAAAATTTTGTCGAGGAGGTCACATCTTATGGAGAATGGGGGGTGATTTATTTCGATAGAACGTACAGCCACGCTGTTCTTAAACACCCCGTCCTGACAGAATCCGGGGCATTTTTCATACACGAAGGCGATGTAGTGGGAACAGAGCCACCCGCGTCCGTACGGAATTTCTGTGACATACATGTAGTATTGACAGCGATCGATGCACCGTTGCTCTTCGGTCGAGTCGACGTGGTTCTGGAAAATAACGGCAGTGTGGTGTTAATAGAACTGGAGATCTTGGACGCAATTCTGTACTTTGACAAAGACATAACAGGAAAAGCACAAGGGAGGGCAGCAGACGCGGTCGATAAATTTCTCGCATAATCTGAAAGGTTCTGCTGTCTCAGATAGATGGCAAATTCAAACCTTTAAGCACGCCACTTAATTTTCTTTGAACAGTTTACAAAGTGCGACACCAATTGGTTCGTATGTATTGGGAAATACGGCAAAATTTCATCTGGTCAAAAAATAACGTGAACGCAAATCACAGCTAGAACTATTTGTTCGTGTGTATTTGCCCAATTAGTCACCTTGCAGTTTCTTGCTCTGAAAAATTCGGAATTCCGCCAAACTCTAGGTTTTTAGAATTAACGAACTTTTGAAAATTTTATTTTTGAAATGAACTTTTATTAATTGGCAAATCTTTTCATGTTATGGTTTAATTGGTTGTCTGGATAACTCCATCCACATTTCTACAACTGTCCATCTCGTGTTTTCATATAAATAATATATATAATTTTTGTTCTTTCCTTTATATGATTGACACTGAATATATATTTCTCCATAGTTATTTGGTGAATAAAATCTAATCTAATCTAATCTAACTGGAGTATTAAAATTCGGGAAAGTATCAAAATCTCGCGATTTAATATTTTTTTGTGAAAAAAATATTTCATGAAACTGGTGAATGAAAATATGAGTTTTATAAAAATCTACAGGGGTGAAGTAATGCCTAGTGACAAGTCTGAATACATCTGGGTATTGTGAACTTCTATTCTGCGAAGATATTATAAATTGTGTATTTAACCGAACCGTTCGCTTCTCCCCTACCTGTTGAATGGAATGGCCGCACGCCTCTTAGCGTTGGCCTAAGTGGAATAAATAAAAATATCGAAGAATAACTGATGTAATAACTATCACGAAAACTGTGGAGTTTTATCAAGGTCAGATGTAAGAAACGGCTCACAGGAAAATGGAGAAAATATTCATGGCGTTTATCTTCTCATTCAAAAGGAGGATAGTAGTAATGTATGTTGCAGTACAGGGTAATTTTGAGGTGCAATTGAGGTATAATTGAGGTGCAGCTGTCATTACAGTGTGGGGCCGTAGCGAAAGTGAAAAGGGTGATGACGTAGAGATTTAGTGTATGAATGGTGATCATGGTATCGATTAACAATGGTTGATGAGTGAAGATAATGAGTGTGTGGCTTAATAATATATGATTGTATATGAATATTTGTATAATAATATAATAATAATATATGATTGCGTATGAATATAGGAAGCGTAATAATGTAATAATTTTTAGTATGTTCAAATTCATGCCTGGACATGTATTTTATTTTTCCCACGGGTATGGGAGGTATCTTTGATAATATGTCCAACGGTGTCTTCGTCACTGAAGCTAAATTAGGGGTTCATTTAGTGGTGGAATGTGAAGGGTTAGACACTCGATGGGATTTAACTGATTCACTCGCATCTGGAGTGTGTATAACAATGGGATTTTTGTGCCAGCTGATGTCGAGTGTGTACTTGAGAATGATCCTTAGAGAGGTTTAAATCTGTGTATTGATGATCGACAATCGGATTAAAGGGAGTGATTATCCCTGAAGTGGTCAGCGTCACACATGGTCGGTTAATCAAAGGTATCAGATGCGTTCATAATTCTCTCCTTTGTAATTTGTTTGGTTGAGTGTGTACGTGTTCAAGCCTAGACTATATAAAGGACAACTGACAAAGTTTATATTATAACAAGGGATAATATTTTCTCAACTTCAATGACAGTGGATGAATGAGTGAATAGGATTTAACACCGCTTTCAACATTAACAGATAGACTTTAGGTATGGAGCACCAACATCGAGAAATCATTAGGTGTAATCACGTAACTTTACTCGATGAAATACAGAATGTAGAAGGTGTGTGTCTTCTGCTTCTTAAGAAACAGATACTTACCAAAACAATGTACGAAGATCTTATTGCTGTGAAAACCAGAAGAGACCGCGCCCGCGATCTACTATTTCGACTTCCTAGAAGCGGTCCGAATGCATTCCGAGCCTTCATAGATGCGCTGTGGGGAAGCGGAAATGAAACGTTAGCATCATTATTATACCCATCAACAGTCTCGACTGAGCTCCCCTCCACAGTTTCGACTGAGTTTATCGAAATGAAAAATCTATTAACACTAGCCTATGCTAAAGCTATTGCGGGGATGATACGGAAACTCGTACAAGCCAGTTGTTGGGGGTGTATTCTGGACGTGCCGAGTAAACACAAATGTGCTGACGTGACGATTACTGAACGAATAACTGACTATTTCACAGATGCTTTGTCTAAGTTGAACGATTGCATAGTACTGGATGAATGGGTGGATATGGTAGAGACTACTCTCAAAGTAAAGCCCTGTGAACTTTTAGGGTCCAACTATCAGGAGTGGTTAGATCAACAGAAAAAATCTCATTCATGGATATACAATTTGAAGCGAAAAGTAAATCAGTTCATGAAACTAGAACCAAGACTGTGTAACTCCCTAATTTACCAACATTAAATCGTATCTGAATAGTGTGTATAACAATGGACTTCTGCGCCAGCTGATGTTGACAGTGGACTTGAGAAAGAAAGAGATCCACTTGAGCGGTCTTCGAGAGGCTATATTCCAGTGAAATGATTATTGACAATCGGATTAAAATTGGTCATCGCTGAAGTGGTCAGCGGCACACGTCACCGGTTAATCAAAGGTATCAGATGCGCTCATATGTCTCTCTTTTGTAATACTGAATCGAGTGTGTACGTGTTCAAACCTACACTATATAACCGACAACTAACAAAAAATTTCATCCATCGATCTCAAATTTTCAACCGTCTCCGAGATTCCACACCGATTTTACTCATCAACATCCGTCATGGCTTCCTATATGTGTCATCGTTGTGGTTCTGTGTTTGTCAGTGATGCAACTCTGCAGCGACATTTAACAGAGGTTGATTGTCAAGCTGGGGGAGATAAGTATGACGATGCATTACAGTGTGGACAGTGTAATGAAGTTTTTTCGGTGAAGAGTAGTTTGACGCGGCATGTAAATATTCAACACAGTAAGAAGGGGAAGGGATTCAAATGTAAGGAGTGTGGATTGATGTTTAAGAGGAGCGACAACCTACGTCGACATGTCACCAGCAAACACCGACCATCCTCTGACAGTGATGTTCAGCCTTCCACCAGTGCTCAGGACCAACCATCTACCAGTGCTCGGGACCAACCATCCATCAGTGTACAAGATCAATCATGTACCAATCACCAAGACGATAAACCAACACCAGCGAAAAAGAGGAAAATAACTCGTGACACGATCCCAGTAAGTATTATTACTATGTTTAATATCGTATCCTGCATGGTATTTTTATGTTATTACGCGTATTGATTGATAAATGATTAATCAGTTTTAAGGTAATTTCTACTATTCTCTCTATTTGTCTAGAAAGTACAGAAGAAACCACTGAATACAGTCCAAGATGTGCAACACGAGGTTGGGGATGAAAGTGATAGAGCATCACAAGTGGTCGGTCTTCAGTCGGATCCGACCATCATACCAAACGAATGTATCCCCGAGGGAGATGATATGGCGGAGATATACCGACGGAACTGGCCCCTTATACGACAAACCTTCCGAAGAAACAACCGAGTGCAAAATATATATAATTTTAGACTGTCTGGACTTAATTCCGTAAGTGAATTCGCAAATACGGTATTTAATGATCAGCGCCAGGGTTTTAAGATCAATCTATCATTTGCCTATGTTCTCAGGAACATAGAAACTGGAGAGTTACGCTATTATTACACCAGTAATAATGGTAGGGTTTTCGATGAGCCACGCGTCATACGCTCAAGACAGGACTTTGATCATTTTTTAGCAGAGCTAGAAAGGATCGATGCATTAGAATTTGCACGAGGGATGCGGCCAAACTCGAAATGGGTTGTAGAACTGATAACAAACGTAACATTTTATATCAATTTACTACAATGTATTTTAGTCGGGCGTGGGTTGTTTCTACCTAGTTATATTATCGAAAACAAAGGGATTTATAGTCTTCAGCGAGGAAACAAGGGTTGGTATAATGATGATAAATGCCTATTTAGATGTTTAGCAATTCATTTGAAAAATTCCAATCCAAAATCGTGCGATAAATATACCGATGCTTATATGCAGAAGTATCTGGAGTATTTTGAAATAGAGAAAAAGAACTTCAAGGGAGTTCCTCTAAATCGTTTGATTGAAGTGGAGAGACTCTTTGAGGTGAATATAGTTCTTTATTCACTTAATAAGGATTGGGAGGTGGATGCTGATGGGGAATCTGACAGTGAAGAGCCACACGTGGACATGATTGAGATAGCTCAACTGGTGCGCAGGTCGTCGTGTAGATATCCCACCAC
>JAVTVY010003071.1:0-36305 GCA_036873755.1 Hanleya hanleyi | reverse complement strand
AGTCAAATATGTAGTCATACCTGTATTTGGTATATTGGAGTGCAATATTCATAGATTCAGTTTGTCGTTGAAATCTCATACAGGAATCAGCAATACAAATGATGCGAAAACCAGAACTAGTAATTCAACCTGCAGTTGTGTATGCCAGTAC
Source organism: Hanleya hanleyi (assembly GCA_036873755.1). Taxonomy (NCBI): domain Eukaryota; kingdom Metazoa; phylum Mollusca; class Polyplacophora; order Lepidopleurida; family Hanleyidae; genus Hanleya; species Hanleya hanleyi. The sequence goes on along the minus strand of JAVTVY010003071.1, from coordinate 36,154 downwards.
TGGAAGTTTGGATTTCAATCACACTTTTGGCGGCTCGGCTGGCAGGATAGGCAATCCGGGAACCAGCCTCATCCCCATTCAATGCTTCAAACTGTGACACTTTGTCCACAACATTATGAATAACCATCTCTATCATACAACTAAGTTCGATCATTAGAGAAATTGTGGTCAACAAATATAATATAGATTACTGATATGGGCTTATTCCATTTCCGATGTAACTGAAAAATATGAATCTGGTAATGGAACTCCTTCAACGATGGAGCAATGGTAGCGCAGTCAACTGACATGCATGGCAAAACCAGTTCATCGCGGTTGAACTTTCCAAAAATTTGCGACTAAAACTCTCTGACTATTGGCATATCCTATTGAGAAAATTGTGGACATGCTTGCATAATACTATAGGTTTGCGAGATATCACGGAAAAGCTTAACCATGGGACATGACGGGATCTCAAAAACTCCATCATATTAATCTGATCTTGAAGGGCAAGGTTAAGGAAAGAGCCTAACCCAGACATATTGTGGTAAGTTTCAGTCGTTTAGCTCCAAGTGTAGGGAGAATATTTCGAGGACATCGCCTACCAAGACCAGACACGACTGGACCCAATATCGCCAGGGAAGAATCAATTGATACTGATTATGCCACATCCACTGACTGAAGGGATTATCAGTTTTAGTTTTTTGTTAGTATTTTAGTATCCATGTGTATGATAATGGCGGTCGTCTCTGACTGGGCATTGTTCCACACAGAAGTCCCTTAACCAGTTTCTTCGGCCAAAGCAATGTGTAAACCAGCCTTGTATCAGATATCCATTTCAGGCTTCAATGTTCGCTGATGGCGAAAAGCTTGATATCCAAGATGGTGTACTAACAAGAATTTTTAACCATAAAAAGTTCGCCAAGGAACGTATTTAGTTCATGTACATGTATGTCCTAATCATACTCAACTGTCCACTGTGCCGCGAGTTGTCGAAGGTTGAGCCAGGGTCGACTTCGTTGAAGAATGCTATTGTTTACGAGGTAATACTGTGTTACTGTTTGGACTATTGATGTTTGTAGAGGTTTGGAAGAGCTCCCAACCGAAAGGAGTGCGTATAGAGACCCGTCGTTCAGGCCCGTCTCATTTGGACTTTGTTTCTTCTCCGTTCTTCAGGAGAAGCTTCTCTAAGTAAGTTTGAATAGGGATATACCAAAGATGAATGACAGCCAGTTTGATGTCCATTTTCAGAAACCGGCGCATTCTATCAGTAGTAGCTGATGTGGCTGCATGATAAACTGTAGATGCAGCAAGGTTAACCCACATTGTGCTGGAATTTCTCTCTAAAATATGATTAATGTTATATATTGCAGGTATCAATGGTACATGAATGAGTGTCTACTGATGCCAAAAAATCATTTTAAGTCACCCAAAAGTAGATTTTTGCCTATCGATTCACCTACGTTACATAACCGTGGAAATAAGTGATTCTCGGCAGCCATTTTGAAAAAAATGGCCGCCATCTTAAAATCCATCCGTTCTGGTGCAGCAAAAGTGTGGCGATCAACTTCCTTGGGTACACAAATGTGGGTATAGCCGTTTAAATTAACCTTCTATGTGTCTTAGAAGTGCCGACTTGCGAATTTGATGGTTTCTAATGGCGGCCATTTTGAAATCCAAGATGGCGGCCAACTACGGATTTTCAAGCCGGACTCCCCCTCTAAAAATGAATAATATGTGTTTCTCTGTCACTATGCAAAGTTTCATGCTTTTATCACAAAGTGCACAATCGACCCATTTTTTGTTACATATCTGCCGGACTATTGTAACTCATGTTGGGAGTTATCTCCCCTTGGTCAATGTAACTTTACTTTGACCGTAAATAAATATCGTATCGTATCGTATAATGCGATTTAACAAGGTAATGCCGTTTCAGATATCTCCTCATGGTATTAACAAATCTCATAACGCCCACAAAGCGAAAGCGAAAAATCGCGAACTGGTAATCATTTTTTTTGCGGGCACTCTTTCCTGAGCGCGAGATGTACACTTTTGTGGCTGCCACTCTCAGAAGAAAAACTCTTCGCTACAAGCTATTTTTTGCATTTTCACCTGTCCACATATACCGAGCACAATAGACATTCTTTCATATACTCGTTATACTGAAAGTCCGGATTGGATTTACATGTATTCTAGAATATGGCAACTGCTGACAGGTTTTACGAATACAGAAATTATGTTTTACTAACTATAATTGTTTTATTTCCTTAACAGGCCACGGGTCGAGAGGCTTCAACTGTCAAATCCATGTATACAGTAGAAAAAAAATAGAAAACTGACAGAAATTAATTGAGTTTATTCTGAAACTGCTTGCGAGTACGAGATGGGATTCACTTTTCTAAGGTTCTAAATGTGTGCAGAAATTGAGTTGATGCATGTATACAAGTACAATACCGCACACAGCCACAGTATAGACAATACTTTAGCATTTAATGGTTGAGAGCTCACACTTGAATCGTTAACACATCGATTGTGGTCATTTTCGTTCGAATAAAGGACCGTAATGTCCTGAAGTTCGGTGACAGGAACAATTCAAGCTATTCAAATTAAAAGATTAATACTATTTTTACTGCTTGCACGTGCTTCCTCTTCATTGAACAATCTGCAACCCAATAGAAAAGAGAGAGTATAGTTGAAGCAAAACAGGCACCTTAGTATGTCTTCATCCATGTGGGAATTTAATGCAGAGTTGCCGCTCAGGAACCATCATCCCTTGTTGGAGTGTAAATGGCTTAAATTGACATATTGGAAAAGTCACTTTCACGGGCGAGTATATCATGAAACAACGACTCGGGGAATCTTCCCATTGTTTGGGTGTAAATGGCTCACAGATGAAAAAGAACTTTTGCTCCGATTCAGCATGTCGGGCAGTGATCGTACATCGAATGTAACGGACAATTGGGCAGGCTGGCTATGCGATTGGTTGATATTCAGATAAAGTGTTGGTAGATGAAAATCGGCAAAATAATGTACATAAATTTCACCTAATTCCTTCGTATAATTAACGCACACTGGCAATATTCACGGTCAGTGGAATTCCAGTATTGTCTTAATCTCGGGAGTAATAAAATCGGGCTTGTTTCAGCCTTGTTTCAGCGAAATTGGGACTAGTTGATACCGTGTTTCAAATAGCCTAGGTGATCACCGAACTTCTGTGGTTCAACATAATCACAATATATCAGGAACGCAATAGCGCTTACTGAAAAGTAAATCAGGTTAGCTTTCAAACGGAAAATGTTGCAGCTGTATGGGAGGGGACGGATTAAAATTCCCACAATTGAGTCCGAACCTCTCGTCATTTGGGTCCGAACCTCTCGTGTATTGGGTCCGAACCTCTCGTCTATTACGGAAAATATCCGTCGACGATACTCAGATGTTATCGAGGAAGATTCGGTGTTCGTACAAGATGTGAGGACCACACACATAATTGATATTGATATTCAACAACTTGATTCTTCCTTTGACAGATTTCATTGCCTTTCATAATTGAGTTTTCTTAAATGGTATAAAACATCATTTGTAGTCACGTTTGGTAGAATTGCCACCATCAGTGCCCATAAAGAGGAAAATAGCTATCATTAAAACCATTCACTTTTTGTTATTAACTTTCGTATCTCCCATTTAGGCTTATCTATATTAAGACGGCTAATGGACAAAGAGGGAGAAATGGGCGTCTTTATTCCCTGTAAAAGTGTATGTGGAGTCACCACTTGGATGTCTTCCCATAGTTCTGGTGTAAATAGCTTATAATCTGTTAATAATAGAAGGGTAGAACTCGAGCAAGCCTTTTATTGACGAACACTAGAGGAGTTATAAATGAATTTAAGGCAGAGGAGACTTTCACTGGAGTATTCAGACTTTTGACAACCTAACGGGTTGAAGCGTGTGAAAGGTCAGATGACTGCCACTTTACGGGTCTTTTTTTTTTGCCTTTTGCACAAAACCTTTGAAATGGATGCAGTCAAGGATTCAAATTGCAATAGCGTGTCAATTGTTACATTGGGGGCCACTGGCGAGAGAATGTGAATTTCTTCAGCGTAATCAAATTAATGGGGGATATAATATTTTCTTCGAAGAAACAAGCCTGCTATGATTGGTTTTCTGTTAATGTGATATGAACACTTTTTGTCATTGACACCGGAATCATATTTGTACAACGGCTGGCCAAATATCAGATGTGACGTTGACAATTAAGGCAAGTAAATGAAATTAACCTTAGCTGGGGGGAGGCAAAATTCTCCACCCCTCCCAGCAAACTTTCTACCCTATCTCCGGAACGACAACAAATTGCGGGCTGACACACCATTACTTTATAGTTTATCATATTGGAGTCATTTTCGGTCTATCTGCATAACCCCCTGAGTAGAGGATCATGGGCAAATTCAAGATGGCGTCCAAGTTGGATACCAGATTTTTAGTTGTTGTCATTTTTCTTCCAAATTTCAGCTTTTCTGCGAAGAAAAATGGGCAAAAACTATTTTATTTCACATCACATTAATATTGACTAATTTATCACGCAGTTTTTGCGGAGAAATTGCATAAATGAAAAACTCCAAAAATCTGACCGCAAAGTTGGACGAAAAATGCCGTTTTTGAAAAAGACGTCGCTGTGACTTCATCAGAGTGGCCATCTTGGACCTTTTTTTTACATTTTCTGGTGGAGCTTGACCCAAGGGTATAGTGCGGTAAGTTTCAACCCCCCTAGCTCAAGGGGAAAGAAAAGTAATTAGGAGGGGCCGAAATGGATGAATTAGGAAAACTCAAAGATTCTATGCGGCGAACTACTCGAGACGTGATATAAAATAATGAACCCTGCGGCTGTTTGAGGTTGACTTCTAGAACATGAGCTACCTGTATAAGGTAATGGTATTTTCCTATTTAATATTCGTTCAATTCTTTGTTGGGCATTTTGGTGCAGACACGTCCCCTTCTTGGATCACTCCACAGAGAAAGAACCGTTATTAAAAGTGTTCACCTATTGTAATCACCATATAAATTAATTCCTGAAATTTAGCTGCCTGATCTAAATACTGGCTCGTTATTTGGTTATATACTTGAGATCCTCTTCGACAAACGCCGATGATAAAAATAAAACGCACTTGGATGACATCGAATATACGACAGTGGTTTCATAGGCTGCACATTGAATGTGATAAGCTGGTTTCATCAGAAGAATGGATATAATAGATTGGAAACACCATCCTATAATCGACTCTGAACTTAATGCTCGACTAGCTAAAAATTACGATGCAAGGTTCGTGGTGAAAGAGCATGCTATGAATTCAGTCATCTCAGATCCATGGTTTGTCAGAATAGCTTATTCACTTTTTAGGGGTATAATTTATGATGTGGCGATAAGCATCATTGAGATGTTTGTTTATTTCAGAATATGAAAACCGATTTTTGATAGGCCCTTATTTCTGCCCAATACGGCCCCGGTGCAAAAACGAACTCCATGTAATACGCTAATCTGCGGTCAGTGGTCTGGAACATGTGATGGGATTAAATGTGTCAGCGATTTCACTACTAATTGGGGAAGTTTAACAAGACATATCTATCCAAAATACCCTCTCAGCCCGAATAATACATCGTTTTCTAGAAGTCTAGGACGTTTACTCCTTGTTATGTACTATTTTTCATTGTGTTTTTTAACAATATCGAACATGTGCCAGCAGGCAATCCCGTTGTATTGAGAGTATTTTGTCTCAGATGGTATGTAATGATAAGGCGACGTTCGTCTCCATGAGGTATTCCGCACATCACACGTTCCTATTGTTCAGGACGTACTAACATTCCATTCAATTTGTTCAGAATGAAGAAAAGTGAGATAGGCAGGGATAATTATATAATCATCTGTGAGCCATAGGGCGATAGTTTCGTAACTTATCATTAAAACTACAAATCCGGGAGACTCTTTTTTATCCTGAATTTATATGGCATATGATATACTAAAAAGGAACTACTCAACCGTGACTGTGGCATTGTACGCGTTCACATTGTGTTTACACCACTATTTGTTCAGGTATACTTTTAGAGACCATTATCGGGGAACGGGGTCGGTGCTAACTCGGGCGAAATAAGGACACGTTTCACAGGTTTGATAGAAAGCGAAGTTCTAACATTGAAGGTTTTCGGAATGTCCTCGAGAGTATTACAAATTCAGATGTATTGGGTTTGAACTGATAGATAAAATATGCCATACTGTCATATATCATAGCTGTTACTACGTTGAAACATGTGGTTGAAATTTTGATAAGAGAAAATATAAAGTTCAAAATCAATGGTTTGATATGTGTTTTAACACTTGAATGTAAATACATATCACGAATTATCCTTCTTACCGCTTATGTGTATCCCCCCCTCTCCCACCCACTGCCGCAAATCACACTCTAGCGTTCAAATTTTGATTCAAGGGGAAAGTAACTATGCGTGAACGAAGGAATATTACAATTTCGCGCGAAAAAAGCGTTTAAATCTTGTCTCAGGGTTTATGCGTCATATCTTGAAAGTAAACGAGAATTGATTCGTACAGAGGAACCACGGGGTTGTTACCAGTGCAGATAATCAACCTCATTGTTTTATTGCAAAAGTGAAGCTTGGTTTTTGGCGAACAATGTCTGGAAATCTGGGTAGCTGGCTCCTCCCGAACAACTCAACGTAGAGAGAGGAGGCAATTTCAAAACTAAACAGGAACCCTCTATATACAATATATGTTGTTTAATTCTTATATAATACAGATGGTCTCATACTATATTTTTGAAAATATCAATGTGAAATATGACAAAATGACAAAATGTTGCCATGCTTTCTTATGAAAATTAATTGCCTAGGATGAGTCGTACTGAAATTTGACTGTCTCTGAAGGGATTAGTTGACGCATGCGTAATTGATTATAAGAAAAAATGTTCAGCATGACACTACCGAGTACGTACGCAAAGCAAAGGAAAATAACCTTGAGATTCCGAGGAGAAGTATATCGATGTGTTCGTATTTCTTTCACCCGAGCGATACAATCACAATAAATGCTCCAAATGATACAATAGGAAGCTTATTTTGACAGAGACTATCCCCAACATCACAAGGAAGCGTCTCCAAAAATCGTTCGTTTATCATCTGGAAATCTGTGATCTTTTCTCGATATCATGAATTTGAAAGGTGAATCGAATTTTTTTTTCACAAAAACCGAATTATTCGCGAAGCCAGTTGTCTTTCGCTTTATTGATCTGTTTTCATTCGATATTTGAAAAACGATATCTCTGATCAGTCGAGAAACCAATTTAAAGTAGTGCCGCTTTTGACTTCACCTGGCTTGGTACGCTGCCTAGATGTTACATTGCTTACATATATCCGTAGACTAGGGAACCAGGCAAATCCTTGAAAAGTTGTTCTGGTTCTATGTAAAACTAAATATCTCATGTATGTGCTCGGTCATATTGATAGACCCATGAACATAAATATATGTACTTTATTATAGATATAACCTCTGCGAAAACAAAATATAATGCCTACGATATTCCCTGTCTGAATAGTCCAGACGGGAGATGGTTTGGGCAGTCAGATATTCAACTGGACTGATCATCGCCGGATTACATTTATTAACTATAATAAGGTAAATCCGTTAAGCAACGTTAAGCTCGGTCAATACTTGGATGGGTGAATGGGTGCTGTACTGGATGGGCGGGTCAGTGTCCAGGATAATAGGAACTGTGAGTACCCTCGCGTTCTGGCACATGTAAGCACATTCAACAAGGTTGAAAACGACGTCAAACCTTACAACTCACTCACTCCTGAAAATGTGATCTTCAAAGCAATCTTTTTTTAAAATCGCTTTTAAAATCTCTTTATAAAGCGGCAGCTACAGCTCAATGTTACCTGAGCGTATATTTCATATAGCATCCCCACACATTAGCGGCGCAACAGCTGTTAATCCGTGATTGACGTATTTGTATGTATTCGCATCTCGACGATATTCTCTCGAATCTTTCTCGATAAAAAATTCTCGGCATTCTCTCTATCAACATAGAATTATTGATTATCGATGGGTCAAAAAGACGAGTAAAAACGATATCGAGAAGATTGATCGATAATTTTGAAAACGATTTCGTTTTTTTTTCTCTCTCGAACAATTACAGATAGGTTCGGGATTTCTTCGAGAAAACCAACGAAAATTAACAATTGAAGGAAAAACGACCAATGGAGACGCTTCCCAAGGCTATTGCTTAAAATGCGGAAATATCTTTGATAATGGGTTTAAAACTAATTTAATCGGTTGCCTGTCCAATTGTATATGTGAAGTCATTTTGATCGATTCTCCGCATCGCTTTCATCTCGACCTATCCTGCTCACCCTGTATACACCTGATCTCCGACCCCACCGAAAATGTTCATCTAATGCTAATTTTCGGAAATGACAGTTAACATTAGCTTACTATATTTACAGCTTGTTGAGAAATACCATTGCGGATTGGAGATCTCTGTGATTAAACCGTTAGAATTACTTAACATTTGGCGAATAGCACCCCCCCCCCGCCCCCCTCACAACCGTTCTAGTCGAATATCCTGGTCGATGAAATCAACGCATTGCCCTGTTCTCGAAGTAAGAGAAATCAAGATACGAAGTGAGTTCACCATGACTGGTACACATTTGCAATGTATATCAGTTGGGTACAGTTTAGATATATCAGTGTAATATTGTTTACAAAGACCAAAATCTTTAAATTGTTATGTTTCCACTCCCGCTCTTACAGATCATTATACGGAGAGGGAGCAATCTATATATTTTGTTCATGTTTTCTAGAAGTATCAACGCGAACTGCGAAAAAATGATAGAAACTTGCAACTTTACTCAATGAAAGGTAATGCCTGTGCTAACTCACATCAAAATTTGACTATCGCCCAAGGGATTAGTTCACGCATTCGTAAATGGCTATCAGAACAAAAGTTGACTGTGATGAATACATTTTCCAGTGCGACAATGAAAAAATATCAGTAAACGCAAGCTGGTTTCTTTCAAATGTGAGGAGGTGGTCGGTTTTCCATGATCCCAACGACTCCAGGACGATTCTATTCTCCAAACCATATCTAGGACGGATATAAAATATATTCGCTCCGGGCCATACCAACAATATTCAGTCTCTGTATCGATGGTGAGTGTGTCTATCCCTCACTCAACCTGGTGCTCAGGCCAATGACTGAAAATGTTCATATTGTTGTTCTTTTGCACGTAATCACACACAAATGAGGCGATTATTTTGCTTCTCATATGAGAACATTGACAGTGCTTTCAACTCCCCCATATCCCCGTTAATTGACACCGCATCGTCAGCTATAAAGGGACTGGGGTGTGCTTATAACCCTGGAGTATGATGATAAGGTTCGAATGCGTTCCAAACCATGACCTGAGATGAGAATACAGTCCTTAAAACGTTCAGAATCAAGAAGGGAGCAATTTAGCATTGTTAAACGCTCATTTGGCCTTGCAGAAATTCCTTCCCAGCAAGTCTTCCTAATGATGAAATATTCTGGAGATCAAATGCTTGCGCATTAAATTGCGTTTAGCCGGAGAACCTCAAAGTTAGGGGTACGATTAAAGTGTCGTTTGCTGCACATTAATGTCACTAGATATGGACAGGAAGGTAATCTCAACTATTGAAGTAAACAATAAATACTTTCTTCATTGCTGGCTTGTTCTTTCGCTTCATCGACCATATCTGCAACCTGACAATGTAAGAGAATGGATAATAGTTCCCACTCTCGCGACAGTTTTAGTGACGGGCTCTTTTTGTCGAATTTAATTTAGTCAAATCGGAGAAGATGTGCACCTAGTAACTCAGGATTAGGCATCTTTAATGGCATGGGTGCAACGTTTTAAAGGGCAGTTAGCTGCGGCTTGTCAAGGATATATAATGTCCATGGGATATTTCGACGCCCTGATGAATTTCATTATGAGTATATCTCCTTGGTTTTCTCTTTCATGCTTACACCAATGTGGAAACGGTGTTTGAGACAGGACATTCATTATATTGAACCGCTCACTACGATTATCTTACACTTAACTAGGCTAGGACTCATATATTCATACAAATGTTTTAATGGGGTTGGTTATCTTTCGCGATATCTAATATTCACCAACTTGATTCTTCCTTGATTTCATTGCCTTTCATAATTGAGTCTCTTAGATGGTATAAAACATCATTTGTAGTCACTTTTTGTAGAACTGCTACACTCGATGTCCATAAAAAGGAAAACAGCGACCATTAAAACCGTTCCCTTTTTGTTATTAACTTGTGTATCTCCCATATTTGGCTTGTGTAAATGGCTTACAATGTGTTATTAATAGAAGAGTAGAACTCGAGCAAACATTTTATTGACGAACACTAGAGGAGTTATAAATAAATTTAAAGCAGAGGAGACTTTGACTGGATTATTCAGACTTTTGGCAATCTAACGGGTTGAAGCGAGTGAAAGGCCAGATGACTGCCACTTTATGGGCCCCTTTTTTTGCATTTTGCACAAAACCTTTGAAATGCACGCAGTCAAGGATTCAAATTGCAATAATAACGTGTCAATTGTCACATTGGAGGTCACTGGCGAGAGAATGTAAATGTTTTGCCTTGTAACAATTCCTCCACAGCAAGTATTCTTAATGATAAAAAGATTCTGGGGGTCAAATGCTCCCGCATTAAATTGCGTTTAGCCGGAGAACCTCAAAGTGTGTGTTACGATTAAAGTATCGTTTGTAGTTATTTCCTCTAGAATGCTGCACATTAATGTCAATGAATAGGGACAGAAGGTAATCTTAACTATTGAAGTAAAGTATAAATACTTTCTGCAATGCTGGCGTGTTCGTACCCTTCATCGACCATATCTGCAACGTGACAACGAGGAGAGATGAGGAGAGAAAATATAATAGATTTGAGTAAACCTGGCACATTAGCGAGACTACTCTCATGTGTGAATTGAATAGGGAGTCACCACTCCGGTATCTTCTCACTGTTCAGGTGTAAATGGCTTATAATGTAATAATAATACGCGAGTGGAGCTGATCTAAACAATTCTTCGCCGTATTAACAAGTCATATACCTCCAACAAAGGGAGAGTTCAGTGAGGGACTCTTTTTTGTCTTTTTTAATTTATTCAAATCGGAGAAGATGAGCACTATGTAATTCAGGATAAGGCAATCTTGGCTAAACTGTGCGAATGGGCAGGTAACGTCGGCTTGTAGTAAAGGCTTTGCAATGATATATAATGTTCATGGGTCTTTTTCGACGCCATGACTGCAAAGTTCATTGTAAGAACGTTTATTTGCTTTGTCTTTCATAATTTCATCAAAGTGGACACAGTGTAAAAAGTACATTAAATATATTCGACCATATTGTCGCATCCAGCCATAATAAAGACAATAATTTACTATTTAACAGTTGAGAGCCCTCTTGCATAATCACGCGTCTCTCAACACTCCGACACTTGAATCATATATCATATCGTTTAGTCATTTTCTCCCGAATACAGAACCGTCATATCCCGAAGTTCGGTGCCAGTTTTATGGAGTCTGGCTGTAATTTATCATCATCAGCAGTACGGTACACTATTAATGTGTCACACATTTTTGGAACATATAATACCAGCGAACTGGTTACAGACACTATGCTAATAGTGATGCTGATTATCTCAAATCGTTTTAAATTCAATAATGCAGTATGTACATACCAACTCATTGGGCTATTTCATTGAGCATACCATTTAAGTTAGCTATATGCGCATACATTGTTATTAATTGATGACCCCAGATGCTCATTCTAGGTTAAACATGAGCTTGGTATATGCAATACAACATCAAATATTTGAGGATGTAGTAATCCTTTGTTAATTAATTCACACTCAATGCTTCTACTGAAGTAACTTCCTAATTAGCATGTTCTTTCTTCTGTCATGCTACCTCTCATCCACAGTCTCAAGGAATAAAGAGCTCGGCTTATCTATATCAGGACGCTAGTATATATCAGTTCAAAAATAAATTTATTATGGACTCTCAAGTTCATCGAACAGTTTGAAAGGGTTGTTTCATTGCTTGGCCCCTACAAGTGATTGCTCCTGGATTGCGATGGCACCTCAGTGGCATGGACACATGGCTGGGAGAAGAAACGAAGGAAGGCATGAAACTTCGCTAAGGCGATTACTGTCTTTGATTCCAGACCTCCATTATATGTTCTGAAAATGTATGAAACACACTGTGTACCTGATAATTTACTTTGGCTCTATAAACTGACAGTAATTGAAAATTTGACATTTTGTTCATTGCAAAAACACAACACCGTGGATGGGCTTGATAATTTATTATCTAAAATCATCAGAACTAAAACTACAGTGAGAAACCAGTGTTCTGCAGGATACGCATAAATTAGATTAGACAGTCAAGAACACTGGTTAGCTAAAATCATACAGTATAAAAGCAGGCTAGGCAACATCGGCGGCACAGCTAGGCAGAACGCATTTGATATCATAGCTAGGCATGGCACATTATTCAAATCGGGACTAGATGCACAGTATTCATAATACATGTAATCACGACAGTATTCATAATAGATGTAATCACGACATTATTCATAATACATGTAATCACGACAGAAGATCAGACACACTGCAATACTATACAACTAGTCGTGATAATTTATAGATGCATGAAATTACTAATCCGGATAATGCATAGATTAGATCGTGATAGTTAATCAAATCCATATAGGATAGTGTCCATATATGATAATGTCAATAAGTCCATATAGGATAATGTCCATATTGTGTACTGTCTATGACAATATCCCCAACACCAACGAAGTATCACAGTAGGGGGTAGGAAAGTGTATTAAATATACCAAGGGTACTATCATGGTCAGGCCGCACATAGCGAAACACACAATCACTCTTCCAGTCTCCGATGGATCGGACTACAGGAAGTGGCACTCCCGCACAGATCAGCCACGTCACTTCCCCACGCCTAAGGCTGTGCGTATTATAATCTGCTGATGGAAGACCGATCAGGCGTATCAGACGCCCAAGTTGACGACGAAACTGCACATCAGACAACGTTTTGGTACTATTATGGAGCCTATAGGAGAAGAGGGGCGACTGGTCGCTGACCTGCCCGGATGCCGCAATAAACATAATAATGGCAGAGGCAGGGCAAATCGGATTACCCCTGAGGAATGGAATAGCAACTTCATGCATACGCTGTGAAAATTGAATAGTCTTAGATGCTCTAACTTTAAGGATTACACCCCTATCCACCACGCACATATCACATCGTAGAACACACTTGCACTGTACATTCTTATCAGTCGGTACAGTCACATTACTCACGCGCAGAAGGCCAAAAAATGCAGTAACAATAGTGGCCCAAATAAGCCGATTATAGGTGATAGAGAGATCCAACTGCTGGTGAATCGCGCACAAATGCTGTAAGGTCAAAGGCAACTTGTAGGTAGAAGACGCCCCTTTCACACGTTTCACGCCTGTGAGAATAGAACGTAAACGCCAATTGTCTTGTAATGGGTCAGCATAACTACACTGTCTATGCATTAGCTTCACCACACCTATATACTGACGTACCGTCCCATAGGACTTTGACCTAGCGAGAAAAGCTACATATCTTAGAATGGTACCCTCTTCTGCTGGTACCGGAATACAGTCGATACGAGAGCAAAAATCTATGTAACACCTGATCTGTGTGGCATATGTACGTTTCGTGGAGGCTGCCAGGGCATTAGATTCCCAATAGGAAGCCTCCTTATCAAGTTCTCGTAATAATCCTGCCACCGGCGAATCTGCAGCGAAAGAAAATACATGGCACCTTGAGACATGTGAAAGGGTAGCCAATAAAAGGTTGGCATCGCAAATCCAAATTGTTTGAACAGAATATTGGTAAACCTCTCCATCTGTCCCCCTAGGTGCAAACGCGAAACCGAGTCTGCCAAACTGTTAAATTGTCCAGGAAAATAAATAGCTTGTATACTAAAGTCATTCTGTAACGACAGTATACTCAACATATCGAGCAATTTGAGGGCCTCACTACACTTAGTCGATCCCTTATTTACAATGGCAGCCGTAGCCGAATTATCCGTGTAAACAATAACACGTCTGCCACTCCAATCTTTGTGCCATCTTTTCGCGGATTCTACCACCATCGCAAGTTCTTGTACATTAATATGGGTCGCAGCTAGTGCAGGATTGTCCAAGTGCCAAACTCGATACGTCCAGTCAAGGTTACAGAAAGCTCCGCCGGCTGTCGGACATGCATCTGTTTGAACACTTATGGTCTGTCGAATGTCCCAAATTAACCTCCTGTTCTGGGTATTACACAGTACAAAGGCCCACCACTGAAGGTCGGCCATAATTGGTTGTAGTCTAGCTTTATGATAAGGCAATTTCAAAGTTGACAGCAGATTAAAAATACTACGTGTATGCAGCCTACCCCAATTTATAACATTTGAGGCCCAGGTCAGCTTCCCCGCTAGCCTCTCCAACTGTTTTCGAGTTGCCCGTCTCTTTTTGGCGAATACACTTATCTGCTGAACTAGATTTTTTAGCTTTTCCCCCTCCAAAGACAGACAGTTGCTAATGGTATTAATTTCAATACCCAAGAATGTCAAACATGTAGATGGGTCTACGACCTTTGTCCAGTTAATTTTGAAGCCTAGATTGCGTAGAAGTGAAATCAACGTATTGTAAGCAGTTTGACATTCCTCAAATGTGGGAGCGTAGAGTGCAAAGTCATCAATATATGCCACGCAGGAAAAGCCACGTCTGTGCATCATACGACACACACTCTGTGTCAATCGGTTGAAAATACTGGGACTCTTACGGGCCCCGAAGCAAAGCCGCGTATCTATGAGAAAAGATGGATCAGCTTCCATTGAGTCCATTGCAGGCCTGTGTACTCGTAATTGGACGGATGTATGCCCACTGACCTATACGCCGACTTCAGATCAACTTTTGCAAGGTAGTACCCAGGCTCTAAATGATCAAGCAAGGATTTTACAGTTTGGTACTCCTGGGGATCTTTGGTGGCATAATCGTTCAAACTAGAACCAATTGGTCTGCTAGCATCATGGATAACTCGTGTACCACCATCCGCCTTAGGCACAGCGCCAAGGGCACTCACAATTGTAGGGGGCCTTGACACTTTAACATAGTTATTTTCCTGTATTTCATCTAATAGCACTTTTTCTACTCTATCTCTGGCCTCATTGGCAGATTTACAGTTTGCTGTGTAAACTGGTAATGGTGAAATATCTGTATTATCTATCAGAGAAAAACCATTCTTAATACCATCTAAAAGGAAGTCCCTGTCGGGGTCGTTCTCCAACTCCACCTCCCAGACTGATAAACACTGTTGTACAGGGGAGGGATTAGGCTCATATATAACGTCTATTCGTTTTTTGATGCAGGCTTTGCTGACTGACTGCTGTACTTATGATGGTTAAAGTCACTGTGATCCGACGATAGACAAGTTGCACAGATATGGGAATAATTACAAACTGTCAATGAACATCCTTGGTGGCCGTTGAATTTAGCACAAATAGGCTTACCCAACCGTTGATCGAATTTTGACCGATTGTTTTGCTGATGATTTTTCATGCGATAAGCAGAGCTATTTCCCAATCTTGTATTATTACCAGACCTGTCCTGCCTAGGGCGCAACATAGCTTGCATCAGAAATGTATTGTCCAAATTCCATGCGCTACTATTCTGGCGCTGCTGTTTTCTAAATTCAAGGTCATAATTCAGGACCGATACCCAGTCAAATGTTTGAGCAAAAGTTGCCACTTTAGTAATGTAACTGATGTATGCTAACAGAGTCTCTTGTGCACACTCATCTTTAGTAATCATTTCACTCAGAATTTTTGAAGAACCTTCCATAAACTGAGCAACTGACAGTCGATCATGGGGTATTTTGCCATCCTTTATTCTCAGTTCAAAAGCTCCCATATCCACATTATTCAATGATTTATTCCCCGACTGGGGCGACAGTGTTATATAGTCTCGCACATGGCGAAGTGGGGATTTATGGACAGAAGAAGGAGCCGCAAGAAGCGTCGAAAATAGGTTTAACATACCGGTACCAGTCTCCGCACTTTGTGGTCCATCACCGGGAACTAAGCCGGCAAATCTGCCTTGGGTAGCTGAATTTGCCGCCAATTGTAAAACATCAAATAGTTCAGTGGCGGACATCCCTGTTGTCGCCGCTGCTGCCCTAGTCTGTTGTCCGCCGCTACCATTCTCGGCAGAATTACTTGCAACACTTTCGTTTACAGTTCTCACGTCGCCCGATATAGCGGCCGCCATATTGGTTCTCTCGGGAGCAAAGTTGTACCCCGGTATCTCTAAAAGTGCATTTTTCAGAAGTAAACGTTGTCCAACTGGTAAGCTAGCAAACGAAGTTTCTACCAATTCAGGAGGTAAAAGTTTTAGGCTAGACGCCGTCTCGAAGCCTTCACCCATGAGCGCTGCTATAGTTTCAGCTGTAAACTCGTTATCCTTCGCCCAGGCTGATACGTCGTAATTCCTTTCAAGCGCTCTTTGCTCACTGCGAGTACGTTGTAAATCAGCCATCCCAACACAGAATTGTTAAAAATTTAAAATATAAAAGTCCACAAGCCCAATTGCGGACTGTGCAGCAGGCAGGCAGCAAGACGGCGTATAAAATATATTTGCAAATGGCGCTCTAACAGCTGCTAGCCCATAATATACGCATGCAGCGCCCCCTATATGCCAAAAAGCGCATCACCCACGGCATTGTGTTTTACGACAACTTCGCGAAGTTTTCCACATTTTGTCTGGTTGCCATTTTGTCTATTGCCATTTTGTCCTGGACTCGTCAGCAACAATTCAAGATAATCAAACTAAAAGATTAATATTACTTTTGCTTCTAGCTCGTCCTTCCCCTTCATTGAATATATCTGTGAAACACCATAGAACAGAGATACATGTAGAGGAATAAAGTATAATATTTTGAAGCAAAACGGTCGCATTAGTGCGTCTTATTCTTTGTTTGAGTGTAAATGGGTTATAGTGGCAGAGTGACAAATTTCCTTCCATGGGCTAGTTTAATAGGAATTCACGACTCAGGCGTCTTCTTTTTGTTCGGGTGTAAAGGGATTGAAAGTTAAAAGGAACTAATGCACCAATTCAACCTGTCGTACAATGTTCGTACCCTGAAGGTATATGAATATGGGACTGGTTCGATATGCGATTAGTTAATATCGAGATAAAGTGCTGGTGTTGAAAATCAGCGAATGAATGCAAAATATTGTCCGTAGATACTATAATTAACGAGCACTGACAATATTTACGGCCAGTTGAATTACAGTATTGTCTTAACCTCGTTTCAGTGAAAATGGGACTTGTCGACACCGTGTTTTCATACAGTCTAGGTGATCACCGACCTATTCATCTTCACAAGTTCAGGTAAATCCTAAATCCTCGCAGAGGGTTTACCTGGACATTTTTGGTGATTCGAATGAGTTCTTGAGTCGATGCCTGTATTATACAATCTCGTACATTTCAACCCCCCGCGCCTGTTTTGAATTAGCATATCGGTATCCCCAGCCTGCGGCTTTTGCTTTGACTTCCGATGTCGATTTCCACTTGACATCAAAGCAGTTTGGCCGCGATGAAATTGAAACCTGTCACATCTCATACCTCTCAGCGGATTGGCAAAATCAACCAGCTTAGCGCGTTAACTGATTGGGTTGATTCAGGGGAAACCCCTTCATCTATTTATATCCAGAACTCGTATGGTTAACTAACCAAGCCAGTGTATATATCCCAATAGATCGATCGATATACTGGCTCGCGAGGATGCGACCTATTGTGACTGACCACACTGTCCAGGAATTATGGTTTCAGTAGAGTAGGTTTCTTTTATTGATCTCATGTCATTTAACATTATGAGGAATAGGGAAAATATTACTGCCTTCTAACATATATTGTGATTATAGTGACAGAGTGAAGCTGATTAACATAGTTTATTGACGATTCTTCGCTTGAGTGCAACGTATTCCAACAAGATAAAATATGCACTATGTAGAGGATTCAATTATGTGAATATTCAGGCATGACTAATTCGTTCATTTAGGGATAGTATTACCCTGAGTATCAAATCCAGGGACGGAATATCTAGAATATCCTGGCACTGAAATTGTGGGCTATTTAGTCTAGACACCCTCGTGCACACACCCACCCACGCAAACTTTGAACATTCCGCCTCCAATTCGGATTAAACATAAACAACTTCCACGAAACACATTGCACTGCACCGATCTTGTTGAGTGACAGCTTGTGAATTTCGAGTTGACGAAATTTGATTGGTCGCATGCATCCGCCCACCAGTTTAACCAACTGTCGTATGCATATGTCACTCGCTTGTCTTCGTCTTCGGATGTCTGAATTGACTCAACGCGAACTGCCAGACCATCGTAGGCTACGATGGATTTGATATTCAGGCTAGGATGGTATGTGGGCATTCGCACATCCCTGACTAAAAGTTACATGATTAAAATGTTTGTTTTTCCTACTCTTTTTTCATCGATAAGGAAACAGTGTAGGTATATATGTACATCATTCGTGGCATTGAACTTGAACGTTTCCTTTATCATCTCGCATCTTTTCATACAACTGTCTTAACAAACTGAAACATGAGTTGTTTGTGAGTGTATACAAATCAAATAGGTTCAGAAAAAAATGTAACCACGGTACAATAAGTTTATAGAGTTAACAGCCCATGTGTGCGTGAAGCAGCGAAGGCAGTCACATAATTTTGACGCATGAATAAGATACAAGATACAATGCCACACACATCCACACATGTACGACCATGCGTCTTCCAGAGGCCCGTTTTCTTCAATCATCAAAATATCGTTTGCAGTCATTTTCGATCGAATGCTGAACCGTCAATATTCAGGGGTTTGTCGACAGCGGCAATTCAAAGCTATTCACAGCAAAAGACTATTATTATTTTTATCGGTAGCGTGTGCATCCCTCCATTGACCATAGCTGCGACCTATCAAGAGAGAGAAACAGAAGCGAGAAAGTATGGTGTAATAGATTGGAGTAAAACTGACACATTAGAAAATTGCCTTTAATCGGCGAATTTAACATCAAATAACGACTCGGGCGTCTTCTCATTATTGGGGTGTGAATAACTTATAATGTGATTATAATGACAGAGTGGGGCTGATTTAGATGAAGGTATCTCTCCATTGTCGCCTATCTACCGCAAAGGGCAAGTTCAATTCACGTACCAGCGGCGGTTTTCTATTCCCGAATTTAATCGATTCTCACGTGAGAAGATGAGTAATTTTTTTTGTAATTCAAAATCAGAACATTTCTTTACAAGCAAATTAAAGTGTGTAACTGGTCACACAGATGTACCGTCTACTCAGGAAGTTCTTCAGCATTCCGTGATCCGTTGATAATCTGCGCGCTTAAAATTGGCGATTCGGCGTTTTGACTGAAGTCAAATGATCTTTTCTGGGCCTTATGGACGCGGATATTCTTTAATGAACGACGGCTGAATTATGAATGACGGACCAGGCGCTTGTAATTTGACATCCCTTTTTTCACCAGTAAGGAAACAGTGTATTACATAGTCCATTCATGGTATTGGACTGTGGCACAAGCACTGTGATTTGTTCATTCTCTTTGTTGCAATTCAGGCAATTATTGATTTTTTTCACCACGGTTTCGTTTTCATACCACGTTATTACCATGCTTGATATGTAATGTTGAAAATGACAAATTTTAATGGAGTTTAGGCCCCCACGAAGCAAATGCAAATATATGTGTATATATATAAGGAAATAATTTTGAGAGAAAGAATAATTGTGCGGTCAGCGGGAACTAACCGGGTCTATGGGACGTGGCTAAATTAATTTTTCTATGAAAAATGATTTCCAAGAAGGAATGTTGAAATTCTATCTGCTATTGCAAATATTGTTTTTCCAATTAAACAAATCCATACAGAATGTTGAAGAAAAATCGCTCAAAATTCACTATTTTCCGGTCAATTTATGAACGAATATGATACATACTACGCTCATACTATTCAGCTTGTATCACTGACGTCTCTACTCTCCTTGTTCTCCCCGCTGATTCACATCGCATATTTCGCGCCTCTTGGCCGTAAGGGGGCGCTCTGCACAAGCCAATCACCAATGACCAACGAATATCACTCTTACGGAAGAGTTTTGGCAATATGAGTTATCTCCCTTTTCAAACGTTCATATGTCGTTAACGGCAAAACGAACAATAAACGGACGACAAAACAGCTCTAATTACGTTAATTTCTGAGTTAAGAGTGAACATATTTTTGGATAACTTCCTCCATTGTTTAGTAAGGTTCGTCAACTGATTGCAAACATTTGTTCATTGATACCTTCAAATAATTAACAAATAAATCCCTGTAAATGTTGTTAATATCTCATTGATAAGACCACGCTTTATCGTCATGACTATATAAGGAAATCAAGCTGCCTAGAATGGTAACGTAAAAACACCTTTCAATTGTTTCAGATTTTGAATTGACTGTTGACTGTAATAAAGACAGGAGATGCGGTGAGAGGGCGTGTCGCTGTCAACATATTGGCATAGCTTCCACATTACGCGAGAGTCGTGATCTCACTATCATGAAGGCATGACGTAATTTCGATCACGTGAGGTAGTTAGCCAATCGTAGTTAGTATGAGGAATCTGGTTATCTCCGAGCTATTACGGCACGGCGATTGGGTAACCAGATAAAGCGCCCCCTACGGCTAAGAGGCGCGAACTTGGTGATGTGAATCAGCGGGGGGAACAAGGAGAGTAGGGATGTCAGTGATACAAGCTGTTTATCAGCGTAGATACATACTAGTTTATCTTTCTTTGAAAACTTGGCTGTATGACACGAACAAGCGTTTTATATGAAGCAGGCAAAACATGCTAAACAGCCTATTTTTTTCAATTATTGGCGTTTTACTCCAGAAATTTTCCATAATTATAGAACGTGTGTGTGTGATGCAATCCAGTTTTCGCGGAACGTCATAATAGTATTTAGCATATTTGTTCAACCAAGCATGAGCAATTTTTGCGTTTAAAATAAAAAAAGAAATAAAATCAAGAAACAAGTGCACCTGTGGGGGGACGGATTCGCATACCAATGCAAGGGTGTGTCTATATTTATGAGACAATTTAGTCTGGACAGTAAAGTCATTCCGTCCTGTAATAGACGCTGAAATTCTTTCCTTTGTATACAATATTGTATTTTCCTATTAGTCCAGTAAATCTAGCGCATCTTGGGGGTTAACCCACCACAAATTGCAACAGAATTTATTTCACTGCTCTACATTTCAGAAAGGTCCCCAGAATAACATACTAAAAGTCTACAATCCCATATGCATGGGAAATATCTTAAATTTCAACTTGAAATTTGAGGTATTTTTCGCGAAATTTCAGTGTTTACCTGTCTCTTGTTCCTATAAGCATACCTTGTACTTGGTACTAAGCGTGGAAGAAATGGGTCATTACTTACACTCATTCCATTCGTTATCATATCAAGGATATACTCAGCCGAAAATAATACCCTTGCACGAAAATATTTATGGAGAAATTCAAAATGGCGAACTTTTAAAAATCTAAATCTAAACTTTTTACCATTTTCATGACAGTCCAGGCAATCTATCTGGGTTTTTTTTAGCTGGACCCAAAAACAAAATGGAACAGAATTTTGTTCACTGGTATGCATTTCTAATAGGTCCCTAAAACAACACACTAAAAGTCTACCAAAATCTATTTGGTGGAGATACGACTTTTTCTAAAAGAAAGATACACCATCATGCTTCATATAAGAAGGTAGAAAATATTGGTTTGTCTCTGAATAAGGACAGTTTATCATCCAGAAATCCAATCAATACATGATGATCTAGGATACATTATTCTATGGCGGTGAAAACATTTGCATTCCCAATGGATTTGCTCATAAAAGTAGATAGCAAAACGATAGTTCAGCACCAGGGTATATAATCATACATGGTAATATCCTGCCAGTTGGCATTATTTCCATTAGCATTGTTATCCGAAAGGGAACTGATAAGCTGTGATATATTTTCTTTCAACCTATGACAATCACAGACAATAGTTCCATCAACTTACAAAAATATAACTCTATTATCACAAGCACGTAGCAAGTGTCAGGTCCGACATTCAATAGTGTTTGTACCTTGTTGAAAAAAATACAGCCTTGCCAATCAGGAGAAAGAGAGAAATTAGATTCAACGTCGTGTTTAGCAATAGTTCAGATATATAACGACAATCTGCCAAACATTTATGATCCATCACAATTGTTTGTAAGACAAATGTTGTTGATGAAAGAAGAATAATTCTGCAGATCCTAATATATCATTTAATTATCAAACAAATAATACTTTGAATTATAGGCAAAGTTGACGGCATAACTTATCAGGTTTTATTTTACATTCTGGTTCATGGTAACATTATTAGGGGCTTCTCATACATATAGTTGATGTCTTTTATTGTTATTCCTCATGAACACTGCCATAAGTTGAGGAATATTTCACAGCACTATCAATCCCAATAACAGTCTTCACCAATGTCATTTTCAAAGTGCTGGGTTTGATGTGTTTGTACAGCTCAGTCGTTTGCATTCTCCACACACACTTGAATAATCCAGGCCATGATCCTTACAGGCGCATCTGCTTCAGCTGCAATCCTTCTTGCAGTTCCACCTGATAACCTCAAGTAACCCCTGAAGCTGGTGGTAGATCAGTTTTCACAGGGAGAAACCGATTGAATTGTCCACTCCCATTTTTGTGGCTGCAAGTCAATTCCTTCGTCTGGGTTACTACTGTATAAACATATAAGCGTTTTCTATGCTGCTGCAATAAATGACCTTCGTCGGGATTCCCATGACCTGGATGAACACTTCAGCTTGTTGGCGAAATAGCTCAGTGACAGTTGTCTTCTTCAAGGCAGCACCTTTGTCAATGCCATATGGTCGAAATACTGAGTCACAGCCCAGAATGGCATGCACAAGCAACATATTTGTATAGACTTGCATTCCCAGCGCAGCCTTTGTCTTCTTGACATTCCAAACTCTCCGGCCCCGCTAGTGACATGGTCATTCCGTCAAAGAAAGACGAATTCCTAGCAAACAACATCAACAAGTAGCAGTTCATTACTCTTATGAGTGACCAGTTGGAAAGAGCGGGATGTTTCATATGCAGATGTTTTTATTGTAAAAGCTGCCGTTTAATCGACTGAAAGCATCAAAACTTTGGTTGATGATGATATTGACCTGTTAGTTCTGCTCTGTTTTCATGCAGACATGGATGACAATGACATCTACTTTCAGCCAAGAGAGAATGCAAAGAAACGGACAGTTTGGAATGTCAAGAAGACAAATGCTGTGCTGGGAATGTAAGTCTGCACAAATATGCTGTTTGTGCACGCCATTCAGGGCTGTGACACAGCATACTGATCATATGGCATTGGCAAATGTGCGGCCGTAAAGAAAACAACGCTCAATGAGCTATTTCGCCAACAAGCTGAAGTGTTCAACCAGGCCATTGGGAGTCCCGATGGAGGTTATTTATTGAAGGTGCTTGTGTGTTTATACAATGGTAACCCTGACGAAGCAATTAGCTGCATGGGATACAAGCGTTTCTCTGACAAAAACGAACCATATATGTGCAGGTACAAAATCTTCCACCAACATCAGCATCAGCTAAGTATCAAGGTTCGCGTGTTTAGAGTGGAAAGGGGAAGACCATCCATTGCAGCCACAAGAATGAGGATGGACGGCTTCTCTCTGTGAAAACTGAACTGCCACCAGTTCCACTGGCACTCTTTGAGGTTATCAGGTGCAACTGCAAGAAAGATTGCAGCTGAAGAAGATGCATCTGTAGGAGCATGGCCTATATTGTTGAAAATGTAAAATGAAACATGGTAAATGGCATGGTAGAACGTCATGGTAGAACATCAAATTTGCCTATAATCTAGATTATTATTTGTTTGATAATTAGATGATAGGATCTGCATAATTGTTCTTCTTTCGTCAAAACATATCTGACACACAATTGCGATAGATCATTAATGGTTTGCAGAGCTGTATTTTTCAACAAGGCACATGTTGTGATAATAGAGAGATATCTTCATGAGTGGGTTTGTGGAAATATTGTCTGTGACAGTTATCGGTTGAAGGAAAATATATCACAGCTTGTCATTTCATTTATTTTGGGAGAGAATTCCTCTTTCATGTGATTATGCTAATGGCAAAAATGTTAACTGTCTGAATATTCCATGTATAATTCATATAACCTGTTGCTGAACTATCAGTTTGCTATCTACGCTTATCAGCAAATCCACCGGGCAAACATGTTTTTAACCACCATGGCATACTGTACCCTGGGTCATGTATTAATTGGATTTCTGGATGATAAACTGTCCTTATTCACGGAAAAAACAATATTCTACCTTGCTTATACCAGGCATAATGACCTATTATGTATTATAAAATGGCGTATCTTTGTTTTCAAAAAAAGTCGTATCTCCACCAAATAGATTTTGGTAGACTTTTAGTATGTTGTTCTGGGAACCTATTAGAAATGCATACCAGTGGAACAAAATTTGTTGCAATTTCTTTTGGGTCCAGCTAAAAAAATCCAGATAGATTGCCTGGACTGTCATTTTGAATTTCTCCATAAATATTTTCGTGCAAGGGTATTATTATTTTAGGCTGAGTATAACCTTGATATGATAACGAATGGAATGAGTGTAAGTAATGACCCATTTCTTTCATGCTTAGTACCAAGTACAAGGTTTTCTTATAGGAGCAAGAGACAGGTAAACACTGAAATTTCGCGAAAAATACCTCAAATTTCAACTTGAAATTTGATATATTTCCCATGCATATCTGTTTGTAGACTTTTAGTATGTTATTCTAGAGACCTTTCGGAAATGCACTGGAGCAAAAACAATTCTGTTGCAATTTGTGGCAGGTCAAACCTCAATTTGACTGGACTATATGTGCACGTAGCCTATTGAAATAGAGTTATGAATACACCCCGATGCACGTACCAAACAATCTTCACCTGTCCCATTGTCAGTTCCTCCCATGAATCACGTAGTAAAAAGATCTTCACGCATGTTCTAGTAATCGGTCCTCTGACCAATATTGCCCGGTCCCTAAATTGCATCTTCACAAGTCCAGGTAAATCCTAAATCCTGGCAGAGGGTTTACCTGAACATTTTTGGTGATTCGAATGAGTTCTTGAGTCGACGCCTCTATTATAAATCCTCGTACGTTTCATCTCTCGCGCTTGTTTTGAATTAGCATGTATGTATCCCAAACATGTAGCTTTTGCTTTGACTTTCGATAGCGAACTCAGCTTGACATCAAAGCAGTATAGCCCGCGATGAAATTCAAACCCGTCACATCTCATACCTCGCAGCTGATTGGCCTAATCAACTAGCTCAGCGCGTTCACTGATTGGGTTGATTTAGATGAAAACCCTTGTTCTATTTATATCCAGAACTCGTATGGATAACTAACCAAGCCAGTGTATCGATCCTTACAGATCGATCGATACACTGACTCTCGAGGATGCGAAATTGATGCCGCATATACTTTTCAATCTACTTACGGAAGTGGGAAAGTTCGCCTAATGTATTAGTTCAGCTCTATTGCTGGGCGGTGTATTTCGTGAAAGCATTAAAAAAACCATACCGGTATCGTGTGCTTTAAATGTAATAAATTGTCTGCATTGAAAGCTTACAGTATCACGGATTTTTTTTTTTGCCTGAATGTTTATGATTATTTTCACATAAATGCTGTAATTTTATCCCAAATTTTATAGGAGCGGCTTTTGTGACTTTCATACGGATACGTTTACGTTGCAAATCATTGCAGAGCTAATCTTGAATATTTACCGATGAGCTGTCACATCGGGGGCACACCGCAACAACCATTACTTAATCAAATTATTTGCGTGTGGAAAGAAAAAGGGAACTGCGACACCTTCCGCATATACACAGACACGGAATAGTCTCAAATGATGGGACAACTTGTCTCACAAGACTGAAAGTTATATTTATGTATAATTTGATATCAACATATTCACCTGATGAAAAGAACGAAATTGAATTTCATTTCCTGCAAAGGATTATATTTACAAGTGGTCATGCGTATCAAGACATTAAATTATTTGTAGAAAGTCGTGCATCTAATCATCCCATATCGAATACAAGTTATGCTATTCAAGCTTTCACATAAATACCAAAAAGTGGACAGGTCGTTCAAAATGTACTACACATCAGAGTATCAAATCATCTCAAACATAGAAGAGTTTCATTTCGCAATGCATCACGCCACGACTTCTTATTCCTAAAACTTATTACTATGACAGGCGGTTGCACAATAATTAAGGAAGTTTTAAAAAACGTGTGGGAACACCTTTTGTTACCGAGCTACGTAATACGATATACTCATATCAAAACACGCCGCACTAAGCCAGGAAAAGTGTCCAAAGTAATGATATCATCTAGATCTGGTTGTGTTGTACCTAAACACTTTTTGCCCATATGTATTTTTCCGATATTGCACACTTTAGAGCTTCCGCCTGGCCAGTTCGTGACGTGATGCCTTTTGGCTTGAAGTGAGGGGCATTTTCAGGCAAGGCTTTGGTGTAAGACCTCCCATTGAAAAGGTAATATCCTGGACAAAAGACTGACAATACAACTTGCAGCAGATCCTTTGTCAATTACATTTCGTGAGTCTTACACCAAATCGTTGCCCATTTTCATATCAAAACGAGTGACCCATGTCTGTACAATTGATTTAGCGCCGTTCGTGCCATCCGATGAGTCTTTGTGTTGTCTGTGCCGTCTTTGCGCCGTTAGTCTGTCGTCTTTGTGCCATCCAGCTAGGGCTGCGTAAGATCACCCTGCATAAGGTATGGCGTAAGCAAGGCCATCGACGCGACTGTTGTACACGACCTTGTATCAGGCCATAACCACTCCTTGCGCCCAAGGCAACATCAAATAAAGTTTGGTTTATAGCATTTGATGTGTACTATCCCGGGTATATCGGCATGGTTCAGTAAGATAGAGTTCATATTAAATGAATGTGGTCTGAAATATATATATGGGTCACCCAGCAATTGAACAGTCTAAAGTGGCTTGCTTGAATCGTACAATATTTAACAGAAATGTTCAAAGATTGACACGAAAGATTGAATATATTGTCCAAACAGAGCCGCATAAGACATTGAAAAAGCGGATTTATTTAGAAAATTAACTGCTGAGCTGAGACATATAGCACGATTGAATTGCGAACATCCAGTCATGGGTCCCGATTGAAACGGGTTGCTGGACAGGCAGAATAGGGTATGTACATTCTGTAATACTGGATATATTTGGATCAATCTTCTATTTTATTTCATTCGTCTCATTTGACTAGTGTAGTAACACAACACTACTTCAAATCACGAATACTGCAAAGAATACGCCCTCAATGTTAAACCCAGAAAGCAATGGTGTTCTTGTGACACAACACATATGTACATGCAAAGGGAGAGCGAGTGATCCACTTTGTTGTATTCTGAAATGCAATATAAGGTAGAGATTAGCTTGAATTAAGGGAGTTCGTTCCTTCTCGTTTACCGAAAGTCACTCCATATATCCAACAAAAGCGACCGACAGTTAAACAGTTAAAATTTCACCCATCTGACAGAAAAGGTTAAATTTTCACTTGATTGCCATCCTACCTACATTTTGGGCTTACGGATGTTCTTTCTTTTAACATGCAATTTTGGCACTCTGTTCTGCAGAAATTGCCATGGCGAAGGATCCAACTGTTTTTGACAACTTTCAATCAGTAATACAGGCGGTAACATACAAGCAAAGAAATTGAATGTTGACCATGTTAATTTGTTTCTAAGATAGCATGTTGAGGGCACATTGTGTTTCTAAGATAGCATGTTGAGGGCACATTGTGTTTCTAAGATGGCATGTTGAGGGTACATTGTGTTTCTAAGATAGCATGTTGAGGGCACACTGTGTTTCTAAGATAGCATGTTGAGGGCACATTGTGTTTCTAAGATAGCATGTTGAGGGCACATTGTGTTTCTAAGATAGCATGTTGAGGGTACATTGTGTTTCTTAGATAGCATGTTGAGGGCACATTTTCGAATGGACCCAAGACGCTCTGATGTTCTTACAATTCAAGGTATTTGAGATTCGCTTGTCTGATCTTGTCTGAGTGCGAAACCATTGCCTATTTATGGACACGTGACATTTCTGAACATATACAAATTATAGTGCATAATGTACTTTGTTTACCTCGGACGAACGAGCTCAATGACCTCTAAGTCGAAAGGTAATGCGATAATCTGCTTCAATTATCTTTTTGTCCCGATCAACCCACTCGTTTGGGAATATGATAGCATCATTGGCTCGAAACTTTCTACTCTTCCAGATCGTGGTTTCCAAATTGAAGGTAAATGTGGGAAAACACGCTATATAATGTATTGTAAGTTACAGTGCCTTGCCACTCGTCTTATACACTAGACGTTTAACGAGCTCGAATGAAATCATGCGTCATTGTGCCTACTGACGTTCATATATTTCAGAATATACGATCCTTGGACATCGGCCTATTTGTCGAGATGTTGGTTGCATGGGTTTTACGAGGTTAAGGATCATGGCCACTGTATTGAATACATCGATGTTCAACAGATCGTTCCTGATGGTATATTTGCTTCTATGAGAAGTAAGGACAAATAATGCATGCATATACCAATCTCATTAAACCACTGCCACAACTTGTAAAGCTCACTATAAAGATTGTTCAAAACTTGTATGTGTCACGTTTAAGTTCTCTATATCACCTCCAACCAACATAAAACGTACGATTACTTCAGTATTATACAATATTACAACATAAAAAAAAGTTTATCATTTCACATGCATGAATATTGACAGAACAAAATAAAAATAAAAATAAAGCTAGAAAACAAGCAAGCAAACAAACAACACAAAAATACAATTTGAAAGCGATATTTTTACAAAAAATAAACCGTAATTGTAGTTTTGATCAAGTGCACAGTAGCATACACCTTTTTGAAATACTCAGCCTAACGAAAATATATTTTTGATCGGTTTGGAATAGTTCTCTCAGTTTCTTTGCAGTTGGTCTGATATACATGTACACATGTCTGATATACAGGTTTCTTGAGATTGTCAAATTTGGGGAGGAGTAAGGAAAATGAAACTCGTCATCTATTCCCCTGTTCGACCTACCATGTAATATCTTTCATTTTGGTTGGTTCTTTTTCAACGTCCAGTTTCCGTGGGTATATCAGGTGAGTCCATCATACCTAAATCTGGAGAGCGCATTTCTATCTTTAGTTTTTGAAATGGTGAAATTTCCTTTGTAACATATTAAGTTGATAACAGACTAAGAATCAAAGGCTTCAGTTGCTTCGCTCTTAATTGGTCAAGGCTAACAATCAATGCTATCCCGAAATTCCCCAAATAGAAAACAAACATGGCTTTTGGTGGCAAAGTTCTTCTTTCCCATATGTTCAGCATGCCTCCTGCAGTGGTGCATAATTGTACCATTGTACTTTGTTACCATGATTAAGATAGGATAACAGGTCTCACCGTTGTCCCGTACGCATCTCATCCTATAAGACGTCGAGATAATTATTTGTTCGAGAAATACCAACATTCTATGCAATTTGCTGTAGGCCACGGTAAATGGGAGTAATTGGGCATAATTATGTAACTACTTTTGGAGTGAATGGGGATGTTACCTATGCAACTATCCTTTAACACTACCATTTCTCTCGGCCTGGACACCAACCAACGATATTTGCTCAACCGTGTATTATTCGTGTTCCATTCAAATAAGGCATGGGTTTTAGAAAACTCCGCATAAAAACCCATACGGGCTTGAATTTTTGCGGTTAAGTTTGTATACGTTGAAACTATTCAAGCGACTTATAGAAAACACGTTTAACTTGTGCATTACGTATGTTTGTACAACTCGGGGCTAGGCCGTATGAAACCATGTACTTCAAGTTTCCCATGGTGTTCATATGAATACACACAATCAAAGCATGTCTCGGATACGCCATTCTCCAAAAAAACGTCGAAAATCACATGGATTAACAATAGTGATCAGTGATACAAAATTGATATTTTTGGAACATCATGATGTCTTGTGGCATCATTGAAATCTGTTGACCGGTTGTCTCTTTACAGGAACTCGGTTATGTTTATCAACCAGCAGACCGCTACACGAGGGATTACCTGCCCTTTGTCGATGGATCATTTTTCATCGAAATCATATGAATATGAAATTAGCACATGTTAGTTTAGCGGCCAATAATTTGATAATAGGAAGTTTTGATAGTAAAATTAACGTCGCGTTATATGGTCTACTTAAGTTTACACCTCCTCTAGTAAATGTGACCAGTACAAGTTCCTAAGAATATCTCGTTCAATCCATTGCTACTTTGACGTTTTGATACCAGTTCATCCGTATAAATAAGAAGGATGATTGAATGACCTTGTAAACAACCACTCTTCGTCTTCCTCTTCTGCCGGGCGTCTGAGATCCCCAGGTTTTCATCCTCCGGGCTGCCGACCTGTTTTTCGTAAGCTGCCTAATAATGTTGCAACGTCTGCTCAGTTGTATTGTGAGCAAACTGTAAATGCAAATGCTTAATTAATGTTTGTCAGATGAAATTTCGAGTCGTTTCTGAAGTGAGCCGATCACAGTCACGCTCAATCTTTTGTTAATGTCTAGCCTTACTAGAATGTACCCAGTATTATTCCTCGAGTCTTGTGAGTCAAGTTTCATTTAACCGGGTGCTAGGGGCCGTTTGAACGTCACGTGTTCTACATCTCCATGGTGTCCAAACTAACATCAGGCATACTCTAAGCGTCACTGGGATCTGATAGTATATCATACACTGGAATAAGACTTGGAAATCCACGTGAGTAGTAGTATCACCGCAAAAAAGGTCCCATTGACCTCTTTGCACTTAAATGACCTCAAAAATTTGCATATTGGAGAAAAAATCTACCTCCCACACAGAAGAGTTCCAATTGTTACTTCTCTAGGGGGAGGTAACCCCAGATCACTATAGTTCCGAAAAATGGGCCCTGGGCATGTATTCTTCCGCGGAGATGCGGTCTGGCGGTGATGCGGTCGCGGAAAAAAGCTTCCGCGGAGAAAAAGTAGTCCCCAGAATTCAAATACGCTGCATGGTCCGATGGAGTCGTATGAGGTATCAATGTGAAGCCTATGTGAGGGGGCATCTGACTGGACTAGTGGCTCCGGCGTTGTCACCATTCTGCGCATGCGCAGACAGGGAATTGTGGGAAAAGGGTTTGGAAATAGACGTTTTGGGGTCTAGGGGGGCCACTAATGGTCTGATGGAGTCGTATGGGGTATCATTGTGAAGCCTATGTGAGGGGGCATCTGACTGGACTAGTGTCTCGGGCGTTGTCTCCATTCTGCGCATGCGCAGACAGGGAATTGTGGGAAAAGGGTATGGAAATAGACGTTTTGGGGTCTAGGTGTACCACTAATGGTCCAATGGAGTTGAGTGAGGTATTAATGTGAAGCCTATGTCAGGGGGCATCCGATGGGGTGGGTCTGGGGTTGGAATAGCGTCATTGTGCGCATGCGCGGTAGACCAAGGGTATGGAAATACACGTTTTGGGATCTAGGGGAGCCCCTATTGGTCCCATGGAGTCGAGTGAGGTATCAATGTGAAGCCTATGTGAGGGGGCATCCGACTGGCTGGGTGTGACATGGAACTGACGTCATTCTGCGCATGCTCAGAAGACCAAGTGTATGGAATATACGTTTTGGGGTCGAGGTGGGCCACTATTGGTCCTATGGAGTCGTATGAGGTATCAATGTGAAGCCTATGTGAGGGGGCATCCGTCTGAGCTAGTGTGTCGGCCGTTGTCAACAGTCTGCGCATGCGCAAACAGGGAATTGTGGGAAAAGGGTATGGAAATAGACGTTTTGGGGTCTGGGTGGGCCACTAGTGGTCCTATGGAGTCGTATGAGGTATCAATGTGAAGCCTATGTGAGGGGGCATCCGACTGGGTGGGTGTGACGTGGAACTGACGTCATTCTGCGCATGCGCAGTAGACCAAGTGTATGGAAATAGACGTTTTGGGGTCGAGGTGGGCCACTATTGGTCCTATGGAGTCGTATGAGGTATCAATGTGAAGGATACGTGAGGGGGCATCCGCCTGGACTAGTGTCTCGGCCGTTGTCAACAGTCTGCGCATGCGCAAACAGGGAATTGTGGGAAAAGAGTATGGAAATAGACATTTTGGGGTCTAGGTGGGCCACAATTGGTCCTATGGAGTCGTATGAGGTATCGTTGTGAAGCATTCGTGAAGGAGCATCCGCCTGGTCAAGTGTGTCGTTCGTGTTCAACAGTCTGCGCATGCGCAGACAGGGAATTGTGGGAAAAGTGCCTTGGAAGGAACGTTTTGGGGTCTAGGTGGGCCACTAATGGTCTGATTGAGTCGAATGAGGTATCAATGTGATGCATACGTGAGGGCGCATCCCCTGGGTGGATGGGTGTTAGGAATATCGTCATTCTGCGCATGCGCAGGCAGGCCGTAGTATGGAAATAGACATTTTGAGGCCGATATGGACCACTATTGGTCCGAATCAGTCTAGGGAAGTGTTATTTTGTAGCTCTCGGGGTGTAGACCACGACTTGAAGGGATGTCCACGTCACCTGTGACGTCACTGGTGACGTCATCACTGAGAGTAGTAGCGAAAGCGGGAGTTTCGGAGGTGCGATGGGGTGCATTTGGAGTAGATAACGTGAGTGAG
This sequence comes from Hanleya hanleyi, assembly GCA_036873755.1. NCBI lineage: Eukaryota > Metazoa > Mollusca > Polyplacophora > Lepidopleurida > Hanleyidae > Hanleya > Hanleya hanleyi. Next base: position 3,193 of record JAVTVY010003071.1, on the reverse strand, counting down.
TGAGTGAGTGAGTGATTGAGTGATTGAGTGAGTGAGTGAGTGAGTGAAGCGTGGACAACGCCGATGAGGCGTCCACAACGCCCGTCTTAACGCATGGACGCACTAACGACGGTGAGCGAGTGAGTGAGTGAGTGAGATCCGACTGGACTAATGGTTCCTCCGTTTTCATCATTTTGCGCATGCGCAGTCTGGTCGTAGTATAGAAAGCAGGCATTTTGGAGATTCGTGGAGGTTTGTTGAGTGGTTGACCATCCCTGGTGAAATGGACCGTGTGGGGTATCAGTGTGAAGCTCTCGAATGTGTGAAGCGCTGTCACCCGTCAAGGCCTTACGCCTTAACGCCTGTCTCAACGACTTAAAGCCCTAGCATAACGCCTTGACGCCATGATACAGACAGATGAGAGAATAACAACAACAAGGATTAGAGAACAACAACAACAGCAGGTTTTTTCATATAGTTTATTTTCCCCTCCATCATAACATACCCACGCTGGGGGAGCCGCGTTGGGTAGGTTTACAATTCAAGAAGTCTCTTGTCCAATCAGAGGCCGCCATTTGGCATTGCATCTGCCATAGTCGTTCTTGTCCGTTAGATGTATTCTCAGCTGCTCTTGTCCAATCAGAAGTCGCCGTTTCAGAAAGTTCCAGCTTTGCTCGGTGTGACCCAATATGATTCTTACTCATTCATTCATCCGCCTCATTCTGAGTATCTATCAGTGCATGGGTGAATACATTCAGGGGGCTCCGGAGCTCCGGAGCTCTTGGAGCTCGGAGAGGCTTTCCCAACATCTTTGAGGCGCCCCCAACGCCCGTCTTAACGCATGGACGCACTAACGACGGTGAATGAGTGAGTGAGTGTGTGAGTCTTCCGGTTCCGGTCAAGAGACAGTAAACCTGGAAAAACCCGGATGTAAGATGAGGACCCGGATGTAAAACCACAGTACCCAGGGAAGTGACCTTTGACCCTGCGCTACTCGTAAGTGACGTCATCGTACGCAGGCACACACACAAACACATACCTGGTGCACCCACACCCTGGTGTACCCTATGCCATACGGGCTATAGGGTACAGGGTGCACCGGGTATGTCCCCTGAATGCCCCCTGAATGTATTCACCCATGCACTGATAGATACTCAGAATGCGCAACAAGTTTATGAGGCGGATGAATGAATAAGAATCATATTAGGTCACACCGAGCAAAGCTGGAACTTTCTGAAACGGCGACTTCTGATTGGACAAGAGCAGCTGAGAATACATCTAACGGACAAGAACGACTATGGCAGATGCAATGCCAAATGGCGGCCTCTGATTGGACAAGAGACTTCTTGAATTGTAAACCTACCCAACGCGGCTCCCCCGGCGTGGGTATGTTATGATGGAGGGGAAAATAAACTATATGAAAAAACTTGTTGTTGTTCTCTCATCCTTGTTGTTGTTGTTGTTCTCTCATCTGTCTGTATCATGGCGTCAAGGCGTTATGCTAGGGCGTGAAGGCGTAAACATAGGGCGTTAAGTCGTTGAGACAGGCGTTAAGGCGTAACGACGGGCCTTGACGGGTGACAGCCATTCGATAGCTTCACACTGATACCCCACACGGTCCATTTGACCAGGGATGGTGAACCACTCAAAAAACCTCCACGAATCCCCAAAATGCCCGCTTTCTATACTACGGCCAGACTGCGCATGCGCAAAATGATGAAAACGGAGGAACCATTAGTCCAGTCGGATACCACTCACTCACTCACTCACTCACTCACTCACCGTCGTTAATGCGTCCATGCGTTAAGACGGGCTTTGGGGACGCCTCACCGGCGTTGTGCACGCTTCACTCACTCACTCACTCACACTCACACCCACACTCACTCACTCACTCACACTCACTCACTCACTCACTCACTCACTCAGTCACTCACTCACACACACGCGCGCATACACTCACACTCACAGGTAACTCTACCGGGTAGTTGGATGGAAAAATAGGCCGTTATCTACTCCAAATGCACTCCATCGCACCTCCGAAACTCCCGCTTTCGCTACTACTGTCACTGATGACGTCACCAGTGACGTCACAGGTGACGTGGACATCCCTTCAAGTCGTGGTCTACACCCCGAGAGCTACAAAATAACACTTCCCTAGACACATTCGGACCCATAGTGGTCCATATCCGCTACAAAATGTCTATTTCCATACCACGGCCTGCCTGCGCATGCGCAGAATGACGATATTCCTACCCCACACCCAGCCAGTCGGATGCTCCCTCACGTATGCATCACATTGATACCTCACTCGACTCAATCAGACCATTAGTGGCTCACCTAGACCCCAAAACGTTCCTTCCAATGCACTTTTCCCACAATTTCCTGTCTGCGCATGCGCAGAATGTTGAACACGGACGACACACTTATCCAGGCGGATGCTCCTTCACGAATGCTTCACACCGATACCTCATACGACTCCATAGGACCAATTGTGGCCCACCTAGACCCCAAAATGTCTATTTCCATACTCTTTTCCCACAATTCCCTGTTTGCGCATGCGCAGAATGTTGACAACGGCCGAGACACTAGTCCAGGCGGATGCCACCTCACGTATCCTTCACATTGATACCTCACACCACTCTATAGGACCAATAGTGGCCCACCTCGACCCCAAAACGTCTATTTCCATACACTTGGTCTACTGCGCATGCGCAGAATGACGTCAGTTCCACGTCACACCCACCCCGTCGGATGCCCCCTCACATAGACTTCACATTGATACCTCATACGACTCCATAGGACCACTAGTGGCCCACCCTGACCCCAAAACGTCTATTTCCCCTTACCAAAAAATCCTATAGGATCCAATGGGACAGATGATCTGTCCTATAGGATCCAATGGGACAGATGATTTGTCCTATAGGATCCAATGGGACAGATGATTTGTCCTATAGGATCCAATGGGACAGATGAGCTGTCCTATAGGATCCAATGGGACAGATAATTCTGTCCTATAGGATCCTAAGGGATAGATAATTCTGTCCTATGGGACGGATTATTCTATGCTATAGAATATGTGTGTCCTATAGGACAGCCATTCTATCCAGTAAGAATTGTGTTTGTCCTTCACATGTGACAGAGTGTGAGAAACCAAACACATTTTACATGCATACATTTGCAAACAAAAGCACCTCATAGGTGGAAAATGTGAAAA